>BIMT01000037.1:0-160406 GCA_005406065.1 Metschnikowia sp. JCM 33374
TTATATGTTGAGGGTTTTTTTTCTTTCAAAACCGTAGCCTGAATAATTCATCTATAAAGATAAAAAAGAATTCTGATAAGCAAGGCTGGTTTGTAAATTTTGATGTCTTGTAATTGATGTTGTCTCCAAATCAGGATATTCAGTCATAAGCTTAATGAAAGGTAAATTAAATAGATGAAACGAATAGCAGGCGTACTTAAAATATGGCCGAGAAAAAGGAATAAAATTGATTAATGTTTCCCGGTGTAAGAATCCGCACAAGACTGTCTTTCGGGTGCATGGGTCGATCTTCTAAACATGGAGATAATCACAGCATTTATTTTCTTGCTTCTTGAAAACATTCTTCAATGCTGTGATACATTTGAAGTGGGGACATTTGAAGTGGGGGCTTGGAGAGTCAAGCTATGGCGTCCAGTTCATTTTGGCGATGGTATGTTATTTCTTCGCAGAGTATTCAATCACGTTTTTAAGATGACATAGCCCAACAGAAGCACTGCAATGACATGTTTCATTTTCTATGAATCAAAGTAAAATTCTTCAGCCAACACTATCGTCTGTTGTGCCCTTAACAAACTTATAATATTACATATTTTACCCCTTCTGTAGTCAGTGCTTAGACCTGAGGCTTCCAAAGATATGAGATAATTTTCAACAATAGGTTACAGAAAATGTTTCCCCAATGGTCTGGCATTTAATAACCCAACAACATTGGCCACTTATCATTTTCCTAAAAAGTTTACGTGCTTGAGCTCTAGTTGAATGACCCTAAGTGATTATTAGAAGTTATTAAATTGGTGGTTTTTGGGAACCTCGTTTGGATTTTCGTAATCTGTTGATTAATACACGAAAACTCCTGATTTTCTTGCCAACGTATTAATTGAGCATCCTAGCAATCATCTATGACTACATCGGATGACCCGTTAACCATACGCCATAAAAGATTAAAGAGTGTCTTAGAGGTTGAGGCTGTCAATGCCGTAAAGAGAGCAAATTGTGACAAAGCTCACTACTAGATACCTGATTGCAAGTCACGAGGTTGAGATATATTGAACGGTGGGGTTTGAGCCGTTTCAGCTTATAAGGCTTCAATCTTTGAGGGCTCTCTTATTGGCTTGAATATTCTGCGAGAGCTCTTGAGCCTTTGAGCTTTGACTGTTCACCAACTGTGTATCACACCCCTCGTGGTATAGCCATTTTTTTGAACCCCTTTCCTCAAATTCACCAGTGTTCTAGGGCATTTTGTGTTCAGGATATTAGAATCCACATAACTTGGCCAAGCTTGTTGCAGCCATTAGCCGTGTTTGTCACGTGCCCAGCCCTACGGTGTTGGCTGTTTTAGAACTTCTCGATATCCACATTTAGTATGCTTGAAAACACGGCAAGAGCTTTTCTGCTTTCAAAAGATTCGAACAATCTAAACCAGTTCTAGTTCTAGAAAGCTGTGAAGAAATAAGCAGCCACAGAAAAGTCGTATCACTGTCAAATACCCTCTTCTTTGAAGCAGCTGATGAAACTTTAACTCAGCGTATACCTTCAACATTTGGTGTATCAGCTCCAGGTTTGGTAAAGCCTACCTTTTAGGACACCCCAACGACAGAGGCCATTGACTCTTCAGAAAGAAGATTTCAGGAAGCCACGTGATCCCGAATGTATCATCAACAATATCTTCTGACATAAAAAGTATGGGGTGAATATCCATACAGGATTTCACCCACTTCACCTCTATAATAATATCGGGATTAATAAACCAACAGCCAAACACACAGCTGAAATAAGTGAAAAATAACCCAGCAATGTGCCTGAGCTCTAGATTGGCCTTGCTCCCAAACCTGAAGAACTTCACGGTCACCATTTTGTTGTTTAAGTGCTATTCCCCACACCCTAGAATCCAACCGATTAGCCGAAGGCCATACACCCAAAAAAACTCAAAAACACCCCATACGACCATCTGTTCGTCCTAAGCAATTCTCAAATTTTTTCGTTTCTTGACAATTTTCAAAAGAGCCACGAAAAGCAAATCGAGCTGGTCTTTGAACATGAACAACAATCCCTGAACAATGACTCCCTTGAGTAATTGAGGCGCCACGCCTTTGTAAAGGCCCCTGATTTTCTCCGTTTCCCACAAATGTGTCAAGGCTTCAATAAAAGAGGTAAACTTGACGTCTTCTTCGTCGTCTTCGTCGTCACCGCCCCTGGCCTTTTTACCAGCCTCCGAATTTTCACCTCCTTTTTGCACCTTTTTCTGGAGCATGGCCTTGGATACAATCAAAGGTTGCGTAGCGAGTGTCGCCAACGACTTGGCACACATGCCAAGGGTAAAGCTCTCCAAAGGACCCAAAAACTGCTTCCCATCAAAGAATATCTGCTTCAACCTCTCGTACGACCCGTATGTGATGGATGGATTCACACATAGCACCAAGGAAACTTGTAGTCCCTTCCAGAACCCGCCCATGCCATCATGCACGTATATTTCCTTGGCTAATTGGTACAATGAGCGTTGGTGCAGGTCGGTTTGCTGCTGGGTAGTGATGACGCCAATTGGCATGATGAAAAACTGGGAAATAGCCGCCGCCAACGCACCCAAAAACAACTCGATTGCCGTCAGGTGCTTGTGCGATGCATTTTTCTTGGTTAGCTGGGTGTATGCTTGTCTGACCAACGAGTACCAGTAGAAATACGAGAAGCTCTGCGCCGCAGACCCCACAATGGACGATAACAACCCGTGGTACCAGCCCAACACGCCCTTTTTCGCCCGGATCTTCTGTAGAACATCCAACGTGTTCTTATACTTCAATGGGCTCTTTCTACGCTGAATGAGCACGGAGTCGTCGCCTGTACTGGCACTCAAGAGCTCACTGTCGCTGCTGATCAGCGAAAGCGCTTGGTCGTGGTTCTTAACCTGGGTCTGGATAATAGTTTTGCTCAAGTCCAAAGGGTAAACCAAGGTGTTGGCGAAAGCAGATGCCAACGCGCCGCTGGCGGCCTTTTCCAATGGGGTGAGTGTCATTTTATGAATGTGTGTGTGATGATATAGGTCAAATATGCAGATAAACGGGAAGAAAGTGCCGTTTGAGCTTCCTTAGGTTGGTGGGAACCTTCTAAGGACGCTTTCAGAGTATGAAACTGGTGATTGCAAAAGAAGATATCTCTATCTTGTATAGAGCCCTGTCCAGCAGCGGAGAAACGATATTTTCGTTGACGTCGGTGAAACGAGGTTCTTTTTCACAACTGTTAATATAATGAAATAGTTGTATGTACCCAAGAAAAGCAGCGTGTTGGCAAGATCTTGATGTGAGGGTTTAGAGGATCTATAAATACAGATAGACCGTGAACAACCCAATTATTGATATAGATAGAATTGATGGTGTGGCGGTAAGCTGTGATCCCAATCTCGTTGTCCCCTGGTGTGTGTAACAAAACTGCCGTTTCCAAGTTTTGTTGTTTTGTTCAACCTCCACCGGCTTATCGGCATAAATGCTTGCCTTTTATAGGAGGGCTTTCCCCGCGGCCCCGCGGCCCAGATAACTTCGGCACGTGCGGCCACTCCACGGGCCGAGGATGGGGAATGTCGCCGAGGTGCCCCACAATGCCGTGTGGAAAGACTGCAGTGTTTTTGGGGAACTGGGTGGGCGTTGCTTTTTGTTGTGATTGTTTTGGAAAAGGCCACATTAATAATAGTAATTATATGTAAAGATAATATGAAAGAGAAGTGGGGTTTTAAAGGTGGTGAAAAAGTGCGTGCACCTCAATCTTGGGGTTCATCAGGCCAGGCCCACCAGTGACCAGGCCCACTTCGAAGATTACTTAGCAAAGGGAAAACTTTGATGCTTCAGAATCTACTGGGCGGAAAATAATGGGCATCTATTGGGTCAACTCTAGTATGCTACGAATTTTCAGCTCGGAGGTTTCACATTTAGCAGTTCTCGACTGAGCTTATCAAACATCGTGACAGTCGGCACACGGTCTACTAGGTGATTCAATAAAAACGAATATAGGTCCTGCGGTCGCGGATATTACTGACAGGAAATGCCTTTTTGTTGCTGTCTCTGTTTGTAAAGGCGCTTTATTCTAAGGGGGTTCCAGCAACGTTTTTTTATTACTATTTATTATTATTGTTATTATTTTTTATTATTGTTATTATTTTTACTTAGATTCTTTTGATTTAACCCTAGTCTATCGAAGAAGAAGTTTGCACGCTTAATTTTCCTCACCTCATCCAAATTACATGCTTTTTAAAAGCCTAAAATCATAGGAAAACATTCAAATAAGTAAGCTTTTTATTTATACTGACAAGAAGAAAAGAGAAGAATCTTTTGGACGTACCATGCCACCGAACTTACCCATGTGGGTGTGGAAAGACCTGGTGTATGATGGGGTGCGAACATCTATTGATGTTGACTTTTTGTAATACGTCCTTCTTTTTCTTTTTGAAGCCGAGCGATGGGAATGTCGCCCAAACACGAATCTCGCATTCTTCACTCGCGGATCTAGAGTCATTCGCCTCAATTTCTAGGGACCCTAAGGCCAAACGCACCGCCCGGTAATAAACTTGTATAGAGCCAAATGAAGCCATTTGGTCCTCAGTTTTCAACAAGTCATGGTTCAATTGAAACGCCATTTTGAAAACCCCAATGAACTGTCAACTCCAAGGCCTCAAGGGTCTATAAACATAAACAGTGGGATTCAAAAAGCCTGTGTTAATGGCTTCTTTTCCCTGGAAAAGTACCAGGTTATGTCTAAGACATGCGTAGTCCTTTGGCGAGTCTTACCCAAAAGGCTTTTTGAAGAACTCGCGCATTGCAAAGAACCGTAAGTATAATCTGAAGATGGGAAGTACCCAATATGGAGATAGGTATTACAAAGGAGGCATATGCCTGGTTCTTGGGGAGTGGAAACAGCTACTCCGTGGTTGGAGCAGTCAGTGCCCGTTCCCGACCTCTCGGGATCATCAATGCATTCTTGGCATTGCTCTTAGGGTATTTCGGGACCTTACTTAGGGGAGGATTTGGAGCCTTAATAGTATTCTTTGAGCTTTTGGAACATTCGGTTGGATGTAATGTCTTGGGTTCATATTGATCGGAGGAACATAATTTTGGGGGGTTGCATTAGGAGGGAAATAATCTTTGACGTGTGTGATGGGAGGCACATGTTCTTTCGGGTGAGGTGGAGGAACATAGTCCCTGGGATTCATGTTCAACGGAGGGACATACTCCCTGGGGTTGTTCTGTGAAACATTTGGAGGGTTGTTCTGTGAATCATTGGCATTGCTCTTTTTCTCTGTAGCGAGCCTTTCATTCTGTTTCATAAGCTTCTTTTCTCTTTTTTTCTGACGTTTGCTGGGTTCCAAAGTCTCCTCGGGTCCTACCCTTTTCTTTCCGGGGGGATTCGCCTTGGCTGCTTTGGCCTGGAAGGGTTTCATTTTCGCCGGTTTCACTGGTTTCACTGGTTTCACTGGTTTGGCCTTGGCGGGTTTCATGTTCGCCGGTTTCGCTGGTTTGGCCTTAGGCCCACCCTTCACAATGAGCCCTCTCCGTTCAACAGTATTAACAAACTCCTGGAGACTAGAAATATTGAACTTATTAAAACCAACAAAACCCTCGAAGATTTCCTCAAACGCTAGGATGTGTTCTCGCGAGAAGATGTTTTTCAAAAGAGTCCCATATATCGCCATCCAAATGTCCTTGTCTGCGTAATCATAGGCCATGAGGAAATCCACATATGGCTGGGTATTCCCCGCAAGCACCTTCTCTATCAAACGATGCTTCCTCTTGAAGTACGGGGTTGGTGACGTCATGTCGGCAAACGTCTTTACGATTTCCGTCTCCACCACTTCTCTGGTAAGAAGCCGATTGTGTAGCATGGAGCTAAACAAGTCGCCAATTCTGGCATTGAACACCAGGGAAAACTGTGTGTCTAAACTTTCCAATACCGCCTCTTTCTCCATGTCAGACCCAATGAGAAGACTGCAAAAGCTGGCCCGCGTCGCCACACAGTAGAGCTTGTGGAACTCCGACTTGGTTGCAAAGTGGCGAAGAAAAAGAAAGTACCATTCTGGAAATAACGCTGCCGTTTGCCATTCGATCTTGTATGGCGTATAAAGAAGGATTTCTTCGGGTGTAAGTGCAGCCGTGTCGTGGAAGGCTCCCACGTGTAAGGGGTACTGGGGGATTTCCCCGAATTTCCAGTGGCATTGCTGTTGCACTTGGAATACTTTGAATCTATCTAACTGGGCCTTGAACTCTGCACTTCGACTATCCAGACAGGTAGACGTGGTGACAGGCGCAGGCGTGGGGGTGCTTTTACGAGCAGGTGTAAGCTCATACTTAGGTACATACGATGGTTCACTCGGGGGTTCATTTAGCGGTTCATTTAGCGGTTCATAGTTTGATACGGGCTCCATTTTGTGGTCTTCCAACATTGTTGGAGTCAATTACGGAAAAGACGTTTTGGCAATTCTAGCGAAGGTGCTGATATATTCGTGCGAGATGGGGTGCGACACGTCAATGTCCTGCACCAATGTTTAGCAGCCGGTCAACATTCCTGGGAGTTATTGCTATGAATTGGAACAAATTTGGTAAGAAATTGGAGAAAATTTGGAATCCATTTGGAAAGGGGCTCCGGGTCGGATGCTCATTTTTGGCAATCTTCAAACCCTCGGTTTTATATGTGGAAAAACTGGGCTGTACATGAATTGCTATAATAGAGTGCTGTATGCTGTACTCGCAGAAGGATGAAAAAATAATACTTTCCTTTTTGAGCAGTATCTTGATAAAGCGTGTCTCTTTTCAACTTTTACCTTTTTGTGGTCGTCAAGACCAAATGACTATATATGTATGTTGCAGCAGAATACCTTGACTATACTCTGGATATTCGAAGTGCTGTGCGACCCCCAGCCTGGGTATTATCCTAGGTAGGATTTCCGGGAGTGCCTTTATTAGAGGGTACTAGTGAGCCTCTTACAAGAAATCACTTTAGGAGTTTTCACAATTGTAAATGCCCTCGTACCGAAATCACCTCTTCTTTTAAAGACACTTTTAAAAAACTCCAGAGGCATTTTTGGATGCGCCTACATGCGCTGTTTGTTCTTACATCACCAGCGACATTGGCTGGGTTCTGGCTGCGACCTTCATAGATGGTACATGGCTTCAGATTAGGAGGTAGTGCTCAAAATACCAATATGGCTGTTTCGGAAAGCGTGACATCCTCACCATAATAGGACACCGTAACTGCATGGCTGCAGCCAAGATCACTTTGAAACCTTCGTTCTTTGGGTGGATTTTTGAAGGTGGCCCTAGATTTGTCTAGGGTCTGCGCAGATTGCCACAGGTGAGAGGACATTATTGTTGGTGTTTTTTTAGAATTTTCTTCTTTTTCAGAACCGGTCTATGGGATCTCGATTGAATTCTTGGGGCTCCCGAAGTCAGCAGCAATATCTGGGATAATTAGTCTCCGCTATTGGCAGATTGATAGTGGGGGACTTCTTTAAGCTCCAGAGAAAATTGGGGGTTTTTCTTTGGTCTTTATGGGCCATGACCGAGGATATATCACACACGTCGTAGGAATATAAGAGCAGTTCGCCCGCGTGTGCTGGAATATTAAAGCACCCTCGTATTCCCCATTTTTGAACTCTTGTATGTCTTGGGGCCTCGGCCAAGCTCTTCTTTGAGAGCGGTTCTTTTGGTCCGACTTCACATAATCCACGAAGGGCTTACTTGATAGCTTCATGCCTTCAAAGGTGGTGTAAAAATGTTCACGTAAAATGGGGCTTCTGTGCAGATTAAGAAAGATCTAAAGTCGCTAAACCTCCATTCTTTATTCAAGAAGAAACTCCAAGCCCCCCAAAGAAACTCACAAAAGAAAGGGCGATGACCAATATCGACATCAGGAAATGTTTCTCCCTCATATTCTCCATCTTGGTGCCTGGACTTCCCTCTCGACCGGGTTCTTTAGGTCAACCCGATTGCAACTTCTAGAACAGCGCGTCTCCATCCTCATCTCTCCGCTCTCATCATTCTCTTCTCGCGTTTCGAAGGTCTCATGGCATATGGATAATGCGGCCGTTTTGGCACATATGAACTCGCACGTGGTTTCGGAATGGCGCCCGCCTTCGACGGAATAAGTCCCTTCAGGTCAACAAGCTGAACGAAATCATAGACATCAGAAACACTATACTTTTTAGCACTAATGAAGGTTTCCAGTATTTCCTCAAACGTCAATAAGAGCTCGCTGTTGACAATATTTTTCAAAAGAAGCCCACAAATGGTCATCCAAATGTCTTTCTCCGAGTAGTCGAACGCCATGAGGAAATCGACCTGGGGCTGAATGTTTCCGACCAGCACTTTCTCGGCCAAACGGTCGTTTCGGATCAAGTACGCTGGCGGAGAGGCCATATCAGCAAAGATTTTCACGATTTCCGTCTCCACCACTTCCCGTGTAAGAACACGGTCGTGGAACATGGTACTGAACAAGTCTCCAAGCCTGACATTGAATGCATGAGAGAAGTCCGTGTCTAAAGCAGTTAATAACGCGGTTTTTTCCTGGTCAGATCCAATGAGAAGATTGCCAAAGTCGCGTCGGGGTGTCAAACAGTAATGCTTGTGGTATTCCGACCGGTTTGCAAAATTACGTAGAAGGTGGAAATACCATTCTGGGAATAATGCGGCATGATGCCATGACATGTTGTAAGGCGTATAAGTGTCGAGCTCTTCCGATGTAAGTGGCTCCAACTTATAGTATAAGCTAGTTTTCAACGGGTGTTTTGTGGTTTCCCCGAAGTTCCAGTGGCATTGTTGTTCTACGCTGAATACTTTGAACCTATCTAGCTGGGCCTTAAACTGAGCACACCGTGTATCAGAGGTAGGATTTGATGAGGGTGCAGACCTTTTGGGAGCGGGGTGAGGCACAACATCCATTTTAAAGGGTCACTTCAAATGGGTTCCTTCTTCCGTTGCTATAGAAAATAGTTGGAGGTGCAAATCTGCATACGTGGCGTGCCCTACACAAAACACGTCAAGATCATGTGAGTGTGAAGTAGCCAGACAACCGCGCAAATTATGCGCATGGGAAATTGCGTAATTTGCTTAATATATCACACTTGCACTTCTGTCGGAATACATCAATCAAGTAGGAAAGTTTTCAACATACTGCAAAATCTATTTTGGCCCCCAGGTAATTTTCTTATACTGTGTACAGGTCAATTTTTCAATTCAACGAAGATACTCTAAATTCATCAAATACCATGGCTATGTGATGGGAGGTTGGGAAGTGTAGAAACAGTGAACTATATTTATCCAACTTAATAACTGAGTCATCTCAATTGCCGAAGTAGAAAACGCTTATTTCACGTCTTGCATCCAAATTTAATTCAGACATTTCAAGTGCCCAATGTCGAAAAAATCATGCAAATGATGTTTACTATGGCGTCGTCTCGTATATTTAACGACATGGCATTCTTCAGGGCAGTGGTGAAGCGCGTAATTTGTCGATTTTTTTTTGTCTACGTTTACGCGAGACTGTTGGCAGGGTGGAGGTTTCCACCGCGCGTTACTAGAATTTTAGTATACGCACGACTTGATGGACCTCGGCTAAGAAAAACTTCTACGCTGAGATTCTCAAGAGATCCCCTTTTACTCCTCACTTTTTAGTATATTTTAGTATAGGATTAGATATATAGGTGGATGTATGCCTGAGGACACGAAGGCAGAACCACCTCCCAAATATCGGTATCCTGTAAGCCTGTGTACGTGAACGCATCTAACACGGGTAGTCATTACATTCCAACAGAGACTCCCACCAAGGCTGCGTAATGCGCTACATTTGCGTAACAATTATTGTAAACAATAAAAACATTTTGATGCCGCGTGTTTAATGCCGGAAGAGCCACTTCAAGTTTTATTCCCCAAGGAAAGAAGCGAATGCTTCAAGCAATGTTACGTGAATAATGCTCTCCGCTGAGCAAGAGCATGTAGTTCGGTACCCTACTGCCAATTTAAAAAGACAGCCGTTTAAAGACACACGCAGATTTTGAAACTATGTCTCAGCTTGAATCTTCCCTTGTATTGTTTTGGTTAAGAATCATAAAGAAACATATAATGCCTCCATGGGGAGTTTGTAATGGAGAACGATGCGTTTCAGCCATATATCAATGGTGTAAATTTGGTATTGTAGGAGTGTAACAGATAGGCCTTGAAAGGTATCAATTATCCAAACAATATTTGCATTGGATTAACGAGAAACCACTGGAGTAATGGTGAGAATCGAAGATTATGTTTTGATTTATTGATTTAATCGTTGTTAACTTCTCAGATGATCCATACCAGCCTAGTTGGCCGAATATTTTTTTAGTGAGTCAGTTCACAAGAAAGACATTTTAAAAAGGTCGGGGTGACTGTGACATCGAATTTCTCTGAAATTCTCTCGGAAAAGAAGCCTATTATCAATTACCACGATCACGATTTAAGCGATCTTCAAGTCTCGTGGTCATATACCTGATTAAATGGATATTCTCCGCAGGGTCTTGAGGTTGACGATGGGGGTCAGGGATCAAGAAAGTGGTAGAGGAAGGGAGACTAGATGCAGCCCCTTATTACCTTGTTTGATGATGGGACTTTAGATTAGCTAGGTCCCTTGTCAGATGGATCCTATACTCACATTGAACAAAGTCAGAGACTCTGATCGGTTTACACTGAAGGAAGTATTTATAGAGACTCTTTCCCTTTTTCAACTGTTAGATTGTTTTCGAATCTCTATTTTTCAACAAATTATTACAAAAACTGTTCAATACGCTATTACGCATTTTCACAACGCTACGCATTACGCTTACGTGGAATTTGAAAAAAGCATTTCGCATTTTGTTACGATTACGCAATCGATTTTTTGCCTTACGTCGAGTTTTTTTTTCGTTACGCGCGTAAAAACGGCGTTACATACTTCACTGCTTCAGGGGAGGTCACCGTGACAGGAGATTCCACCAGTATCTTGAAAAACACTCATACACTCACGAAGCTTACAGTATTTTTCGGTGCCCAAGAGATTTTTACACTAAGAGATTTTACACTAAGACTTTGCACTAAGAGAATTTCGGAATTTGGAAATTGTTCTAACATACTTGAAATTATTTAAACCCCGTAACCTTGCGCAGATTAAATGGCTAATACGACAATATACTACGCATTGTTTCTATAACACATCATATAAACATTATACAGCTAACAAGATCAGTGTGGAACTTCAGCATTCCAAGTAATAAAAGTTTTATTGAAACCCAAACCAGTGCATCTTTAACAGGCATTTATTTCCATAACAGGGGTACTTTCACTCAATTCCTGTGTACTCTAACGTAAACATAACTGTGAGCCCACCACTTGTCTTTTTTCTTTCTTTCTGAGGTGCTGTTATTTTTTCCAAAACTGACTTAACAACTGGCAGCCCATACACATAAGCTGTATTCGTTTTTCTCACCATTCCTGTTTTTCACGGAACAATTCCACTGAATTTAATTGGCTTTTCTCCCCGTTCTAGTCCCTCAATGATCTGGAAATTACCGACATTAGATCGCCCATGATTCTAAAGTGGTATGGGTACTTCACTTGACTAGATTCAATGCTCATCAAGTGCCAAAAATCACTCCACTCGTCGCTGACCTTCTTTGGCCAATCTTTCATCTGTTTTTGGCCACTATATGCATGGAAATGTATTTTTGATTGGCTTCTAAATTTGGCGTAAGCATCATTTAATGATTTATATCTTTCTTCCGAAAACCGTCTGCTATTATATGATGGTTTTCCTTTTAACTCAGCTCTTAGAGCAATTGACATATAATAATTTACCATTTGGAAATTTTCCCATGAGCATTTGAGTTCCGGATACGGTATCTTTGATTCCTTGTCAACGTCAATTACACAGCTGATAATCTCCTCCTTAGGTATTCTGGATATATTTCGCTCGAGGTTCTCGCGGTCACACCGTAAATCTGTCTCGATGTCACGGATGAAATGACGGAGCCGAAGCTGGAATGAGGGTTCTGTTACCATTATGTCGTGCTCAAATCTCTTCTTGTTTGCCGCCAAGTATAAGTTCACAGCAACACCGACGATGGTTGTAATCACACGAGATAATCTAAAGAGACAGGGGGAGAAACATGTGGTTGGTGGCATTGTACTGTCCCATATTATTGCGATAATCGATGCTAATTCACGCTGAACCCCAAACCCCTCCATGACTAAGTTGGCAGTTGCACTATCGTGACTTTTTTGAAAACTTTCGGCTTTATTTGGTGTCGTTTTAATGTGTTTCAACGCGGGTACATGTTTCAATATAGGCCAAGGTTGGGTAAATCTTCGGGGACAGCTTTGACTTCTGAGGATTCCACTTTTTCCACTGGCTGAAGAACCATCGTGGTCTTTTTTTTCATCAATATTTTGGCATACCACACCGCCAGTACTGATGTGCGGAATAGTTACATCAACCAAATCAAGCATGTGGTGTTGTGTCTCATGACTGGCCGATGTACTTTTACGTCTTCTGATGCCGCTCGCTAGCTGGATCCTTGTAGCAGCTTCTGAGACCATCTGCTATTTATGAGACATGTGAGGCGTTCGTGATATTTCTTACGTGCGATCCAACCATGTCATATATTATCAGGTGCGTCTACAAGCATGGAGGATTTTATTGAAAAGTAGTATGCGCCTCTGAATACCTTATTGGAACATGCTCACTTAGCGTGCACTTATCGCGTCTCGAATGAATTTTTTAAGGACGTGATTATTTTCAGAAAAATGAATTTAGGTGGCAACCCCGGAGCCCTACTTTTTCTTCAAACCCCAACAGAGTGCTACGTAGGAACTTCAAAAGATAATGTTGATTTTGCGAATCTGGTATCCTTCAAAGAGACCAAAATAAAAACCCACCCTTAAAACACGTCTGATTTCGGTACTGATGTTGGATTTTCAATGCGACTCTACATACCCAATTTGCCATACAGAATATTGCCAGGTCAGCGGCCCGCTCCCAAAACGCAGCATTTTGTATGTCATCTAAGAAGCATTTCCTTCATATTCCCACAAAATACCCGGGCAAAGTTTAAATTCGTAAAGGGGTGTGCACTCTTGAAAAAGAAAATCGACTTAATGTTGCAATTAGTGACAACCCGTGTTTGGTGTTAGATGCGCTTATCGCATACACAGGCTTTACAAGATGACAGATAGTAACAGTGGTTCGGTTCTCCCTTCTTCCTCCACTGTGTGGATATTATACATGATATCCTTGTCTTATTTTAACTTGGCCACCATTCTACATTTCGCACGGTCAAGCTTTTCTTTCTACTGCCGGCGAAAGCGCCCACCATCGTGCCTGTTCCATTTTAGGCTTAGTCACGTGAATGGGCAACAAAACCTAGAATCCAACACTTGATCTTTTTTTCTGTATGCAAACCATGGAGCTTTCCCCAATTGGGTTAACTTTTCAAAAAAAGAAAAAAAAAAAAAAAGAGGGTGTCTCAATTCTTTTACCGACTTTATTTGATTACGCGCGTAAGGAAATAAAACATCGGGATAACTTAAATAGACCCGGCCATGTTTATTGATTATTAAAGGGAAGCTTTATTTATTGTGAATCGAAATTCGTTATAGGAACACTCGCTATAAGAATAACCCCCGACCTCAATATCCTCGGGGTTTTTGGGACATTAATCATCGATTTAGGATGGCACCCGTGACCCCATATAAGCAGCGGATTCGGCTCAAATGAAAGTTAATGCATCATCAATATCACAAAGCAAATACGAATTTCCGTCATAAAAAGAGATCCAGTTTATCTCACTCTTCAAAGCAAGAATCCATTAAGAACAACCAGAACAAACACACCCCATAACGCAAAAGCCAGTGTCCATAATTCCTTCCAGTGCCAAATATTCAACTGACATGGACGAAATCCGGCATTACAGGCCGACAGAAACCACCACTTTTTGGGACTCCAAAAACGTGCCCCGAAGACTGACAAATTGCTCTATTATATACAAGCTATGCTTCTCCATTAAATGCATCAAGAACATCTCTGGGGTATCCTTAAATGGTACCGGAAAAAGACCAGCGTAGCGCTATAATTCTGGCGTTGCCAGATTTGAAGGCAGCCACTTTCAGTGAGAAACTTACTTTCTTCGACGTTGCTTTTTCTAGAATATTGACGAAAACTTTAACCTTCTTCAAAGATGATGTATCCTTATCAGACCCCCGCACAGTATCCACACGCCTAGAATAAATTCTTGTTCAACTAAGATGAACTTCCTCGATGGTTTCCACCTGGGGAAAAGAGTGGTGGAATTTTCGCGATGAATGGCTGCAAAATCGTTCCGCGTGCCAAATATTGCGAGACTTGAAATGAACTTTTTCTGCAAGAAACGGCTTTTTCTGACAAAATATCTCGTATGATAAATGTTTTCTAAGTTATAAAGCTTTACTTCTTTCGACTTTTTCTATAAGTTAAATAAAATCCATGCATAAAAAGATATATTGCCCTGCGCATGCTCAAAAACTGACAATAATTGACGAATACCGGGGGCTACTATCATTTATAAGCATATTATCCATACTGTCTCTTTTAGAAACTCCCGATAACCCCATATTAAGCTCAGGCCAGTGGTGTTCTCAGATAACTTGCTAGCCTGAGGTACCATTACTGAAACACCCAAGATATGTGGGTAGTAGATACCTGAATACCTCTTACTCCCACTAAAATCCTTGAAATAAGCTTACAGGTTTATGCAAAAGAATATTATTTGTAGCTATTTGTTATATACGAATACCTTGGTCTTCGAAATAACCTTATTTGAATGGGCCATCGCATCTTATTTCTGAAAGTTGATTAGCCAACTTTCTAGTAGTTTTGTCATGTAAATGAATAGGACTCCTTTAATTCGAAACAGCCTATTCCAAACAGATAAAGACAACTCAAGATAATTAAAACACTGAAGAATATATTTGGGCACAATGCTCTAAGCACTTCGCAGATGTCTTCAAGACAGCGTCGCCACTTTCCTTTATGTTCTTCAGTTTCTCTGAACCCTGCTTTTTCGTGTCGGTCAAGCATGGAGTACAACTTTTTCTTTGTTGCAAAAACACTTTTCATATCCTTTTCTCTTGCCTTTTCGACCCTTGGTTGCTTCAAAATCGAAAGCTCGTGTTTCGTTCCATCTCTTTTCTCGGTTGTATGTAACTCGACGTCAATAATTATCCTTGAGCTGAGTTTCTCAAGCAACTCGCCTTTGTTCAATGATGTATTATCAACTTCTTGGAGTTCGATTCCAGTTAAAGCTTTAAGTACCTCTTGGAGTTCGATTCCAGCTAAAGCTCCAAGTACCTCTTTGAGATCAAGTTCTGATAATTCTGCATCGAACTCGTTTTTGTTTTCTTGCATTTCCTCGTTCATTTCTGAAAGAATATTTTGTCTTTTCTCGTCGTATGATTCTTTGTATGGTTTTGCCTCTTCGATTTTTCGTCTGTTGCAACAAACCAGATAAGCCCTTTCCATGCAAACAACAAGTAGAATTATGGCACACGTGCCATTAACAACTCTCGCTATCGGTCTCCAATCCTCAGAAATTAAGGCTTTTATTGCAGGTCTAACCAAATTTACCGACTCTTTGGGAAGTCCAAGTTTTTTAACCGACCACGTACAAACAGAATCCGTTTTTTCATCTAATGATCTCAACGCGGATACCCCAGTCACCATCAGCCCAAAACTGATAAGCATCCACATTATTTTTCTGCTGGGCCGTGTTCCATGTATGGTATTAATGTTTCCCATTGCTAATCTAGGCATTTGGAAAATATTGGTGAGGTGATAATTGGCCTTATATGACTTTTCTTCTTGGGGTGATGGATTTGTGAACATGTTCTCACAAGAAGAGTCACAGGTGGATTTTCCAGGAGCATCACTGGTGTTTAAATTGTTGGACATTTCTTCGTGTGATGTTTTCGGATATCTAAATTTGAAAAAGGGAATTCTAATAGAAAAGAATTTGGGGATATGTGTACAAAAAAAATGAAAGTGCAAAACAGGACTCTTTTTTTTTTTTGCACCCACGAGCGCATTGCGCACAAGACAGCCGTAGAGAAATCCCGGCTTGAAAGCACTGGAGGGGATAATGAGAGTAAATGCGCCCAGGTTTCTTTTGACGAAGAAGCAATAAGAAAAGCTGAGTAATTAGGTTTGACTCCCTGAAAATTACTGTTAACGACTTGAGAAATTTACCCATTGGGTTGAATTATTACTCATCACCATAGTTCACATGGCGGGTCAAATATCAGTTTAGCATCGAATAAATTAAAGATTTTTAATCTTTTTTGGATCTTAAAAGTAAGTTTTTTCGAAAAACGTCGGTTACCAATGGGAAACTCTATCGTAGGAAACTCCTAGAGTTGATCAATAAGCATCGTCGAGCTGATATTGTGGATCCGATGGCTTCAGACGAATTCTTAGATTTGATTCAGGCAGAGTTCTGCTCTTAAAAATGTGTCCGGGTATATGAGTGGGATAAAACCGAATTGATTCATCCAAAAAAACCTATACTCTGTACTGAGAGCAAACAAACTAACTTCAACAAAGATTTTTAAATTCTTGGGATGCCTTTAATCATATATTTTATTGTAGTGTAATTCATTTTTCCTCCTTTAAACCCTTAGTTAAATTCAGTTCTATGCCCTAATAGAATTTTTATTCCTAAAGTAGGTATGACTTTATTATGATTACCCATGATACGAACTCTAAGCATGCCTTCATGAAATAATTACCCAGGCGAACTGCTGATGATTTCTTTTGAGAAAGTAGAGGGTTCCTATGAAGATAGGCATATATAATAACATACGAAGACAATATAACCACTCATCTTTATTTTTTCTTTCTTTCTGAGGTGCTCTTATTTTCCCAACAAAACTGACTTAATAATAGAACCTCTGCTGGTTGGGATGCTGGCAGCCCATACACATAAGCTGTATTCGTTTTTCTCACCATTCCTGTTTTTCACGGAAACAATTCCATTGAATTTAATTGGCTTTTCTCTCCGTTCTAATCTCTCAATGATCTGGAAATTACCGACATTAGATCACCCATGATTCTAAAGTGGTATGGGTACTTCACTTGACTAGATTCAATGCTCATCAAATGCCAAAAATCACTCCACTCGTCGCTGACCTTCTTTGGCCAATCTTTCATCTGTTTTTGGCCACTATATGCGTGGAAATGTATTTTTGATTGGCTTCTAAATTTGGCGTAAGCATCATTTAATGATTTAAATTTTTCTTCTGAAAACCGTCTGCTATTATATGATGGTTTTCCTTTTAACTCAGCTTGTAGAGCAATTCTAATATAATAACATACCACTTGGAATTTTTCCCATGAGCATTTGAGTTCCGGATACGGTATCTTTGATTCCTTATCAACGTCCATTGCACAGCTGATAATCTCCTCCTTAGATATTCTGGATATATTTCGCTCGAGGTTCTCGCGGTCACACCGTAAATCTGTCTCGATGTCACGGATGAAATGACGGAGCCGAAGCTGGAATGAGGGTTCTGTCACCATTATGTCGTGCTCAAATCTCTTCTTGTTTGCCGCCAAGTATAAGTTCACAGCAACACCAACGATGGTTGTAATCACACGAGATAATCTAAAGAGGCAGGGGGAGAAACATGTGGTTGGTGGCATTGTACTGTCCCATATTATTGCGATAATCGATGCTAATTCACGCTGAACCCCAAACCCCTCCATGACTAAGTTGGCAGTTGCACTATCGTGACTTTTTTGAAAACTTTCGGCTTTATTTGGTGTCGTTGTAATGCGTTTCAACGCGGGTACATGTTTCAATATAGGCCAAGGTTGGGTAACTCTTCGGGGACAGCTTTTGGCACAGCTTTGACTTCTGAGGAGTCCCCTTTTTCCACTGGCTGAAGTATGCTGGTCTTTTTCTCCATCGATATTGTGGCTAGTGATATCTTCCCTTTCACAGCCAGCACTGGTTTGCGGGATAGTTATGCCATCAAGAATGTGGTGTTGTGTCTCATGACTGGCCGATGTACTTTTACGTCTTCTGATGCCGCTCGCTAGCTGGATCCTTGTAACAGCTTCTGAGACCATCTGCTATTTATGACATGTGAGGCGTTCGTGATCTTTCTTACTTGCGATCCAACTATATCATATACCATCAGGTGCGTCTACAGGCATAGAGGATTTTATTGAAAAGTAGTATGCGCCTCTGAATGCCTTATTGGAACATGCTCACTTAGCGTGCACTTATCGCGTCTCAGTTTCCCTTTTTCAACCTTTTCGCGGAATTCTTTTTAAGGACTTGAGTTTTTTTAAAAATGTCGGGTCATTAACGCTGCCAGTGCTCTCGTTTTGCGTAAATCTGTTGTTTCGTTAAAAAAAAAATTCCTGCTACAAATTTATTAGAAACTGCTGCACAATAGCAATACCTGGTATTTTGTGAATATCTATCGCCTTAGAAGGGGTGTGCTTGACCGGGAAGCAGGCATTTTCTAGACAATCTAGCAAAGCCTGTAACTTCCATATAAACAAGATATGTCAGAAGTTAGAAGATGGCATTTTCCTTTTGAATAAATGCTTTCAAAAATATTAAAAAGATTACAGCACCGCAATTTCGCATATGGTCTCCCACTACACTACTCAGTGCGGCCCTACGAAGCTTAACTAACGTTGATCGGACGGGAAACAGTGTTCTCTTCGTGGTCTGGCCGTAACCGACAATTTTATCCTTGGTTTGACTAGTCTCCTCGTCCAAAAGAGAGAATATTTTAATTTAAAAAGTTACGAAATTTAGTATAATAGCTATTTTGATACATTATTTATAGTGATCAAAACTTTTTTATGTTATTGGGATTTCGAAAAACGAAAAAAGAACCGAAATTTTTCAAATTGTTCTAATCCAGCCTTGGTAATTTTCACGATAGCACCGGTATCAGCAAAGAGACAGGCTTGGGAAGCATTTGAGGGTTTTTTCCCGCTTCTTTGCTGGATAGACCATTGATTCATATGCTCAGAAATACAACTCTGGTTGATCCATAACTCTTTTACCACGAGGAAACGAGTTTTGGTCAGGCAGAGATCGTCAAGACAAAAAGGGTATGAATATTGGGTACCAGTATTAATACAGTCTGATGTTTTTCTTTAAAAAAAAAATGTTTTTATGACTTCTTTTTTCGTAAATGGAGATCTTGCGGCTTTTCTGGTTACAACGTGTTCTGGGATGTTTCTGTAGAAATAAAAAGGTATTGGCTTGCTTGGGCAAATTTCTCCAGAGAAAGTAAGCTTAAAGGGCAGTTTTAGGTGCGCGGAGTCATGGTGCTAAATCTGAAACGAAGTTTTGCATCCACGTGTTTTTTTTTGTTTTGTTTTTTTTTTTTGTTTTTTATTGTATAAATATCTTGGTGGAGAGACCTAAATACGACTTTCTAACAAATTCTAGTTTACCCACTGTCAAAAAAAATGCCGTCACCACAAACATCAAAAGCAGTAGCATCATAACTTGCCAGGAATTCGTATCAAAGACGGGTCTCTGGAGTCAGCGAGTTCAACAACGCGACATGGAAGCAAAAAAATGGGAATTTCATTTGCTTATTTGGTGGACCATTGATGGGAACAAAAGCACTCTCCGAGAAATGCTTCTATTCCCCAACCATAGAGCCGGAGAAGTGTTTCTTCTTTCGCAAGTAATTCTGTATGATCATACCATGTAAATCATTCACGCAAGACCAAACCGAAAGCAAAAAAGGCCAATTACCAAGTAACGGGATCCACAAACAACAAGATATTCCTCAAATGCAACACTCACTCCCATGCAAGCACCTTTCTGTCAGTGCCACAACTCACCACTCGATCTTCATAGAAACTCACACACTTTATGCGCCCATCATGGCCCTCAAGATGAACATCAACGCTCCCACTCACAAGATCAAGGCCGCGAATAGCACCATCATCGCCAATGACCCAAATACCACTTCCGTCGTACCGCCACAGAATTTCCGCATCACTGAACTTATCCTGCGGAGAGGAGGTGTTCAAATTGCAGAGAATCTGGTGTCTCAAAACAGCCTGGCCATCTTTTTGGCCAACTCCGTTCATCAGCACAACAATCACACGCATATGAGGCTCGTGGGACGTTCCTATAGCCACAAGAGGCACAGCACCATCTTCTTGGGTAAAGATTTTCACGCACTGCGGCGTGAAGCCCGACGCAGAGAACTCCGCGTCATTTAGAGCCATCCGACAGTCAAGATAAAGGTTGGGGTGGTCTCCTTCCATACAGAGCACGTCCATGAGAGTAAGCTCGCGCTTGCACACTAGCACATAGAGTTTATCCTTGTAGACAACCGTGTCGATGCAACTTCCTTGGTTGGCCAACTTGTAAGGGTCTCCTACAGGGGTCAACGTATAATTATCGGAGGTGTTCAACACGAAAACCTTGACGAGAAAATCCCATCCCAAACTCACCAAATGGAGGTTTCCACGCCATGAAATCACCTTGATATCCGTCACCAAGCGAGGGTGGATCTGGGTGTGAGACAAAACATCGAATTTGGCCAAGTTTTCCGAGATTTTCCCCACGGAAACTTGCCCGTTCATGCCGCATAAGAAAACAAGCTCTCCCGCCACCACTATACGTCGGATGACGACATTTCCAATCACAGAAGGTACTCGCAGCACCTCTTTTTTCTTGGCGAGATCCACCACCACGAGGCTTTTGGAGGAGGTTGCTAGAAGGGCATACAAGATGCCGTTCCTGGAGAGAACTGCACTGTCTACGACAAGCTCTTTGACGGGGCCTAGTTCCCGCGGTGTTTTCGGGTAAGGCGCCCGCCAGGGCTTGAACTGGCGCTTCCTTATATCCTGGAGCTGTGGGTCGAGGATCTCCTCGAATTTGGGTTTAGAAGGCCCGTCAAGACTGAGATATCTGAGCCTGTCGGAAATGATCCCCTCCAACGTCTCTTCATGGGGAAGCTCTGTCGCAATGAGGTTCCCATGCTCGGCCTCAAATGCCAGGAGTGTTTTTTGGTAGCCGTTTTCTTGTAGGAAATGCGCTACAAAGCTATGTACAGACATACTTGAGGGGTTCAGATGCAATTGGAGAAATGGTGGAGGAAAAGATGGAAATGGAGATCCGGGGAACCCGCGGTCACGTGACCGTTGGGCTTATCGTCGTTGGGGTATGTATACGAGAAGTTATGTGTTGATTATTGGTGCTTGAGTGATTTTTTCTCTCTTTTTTTTCGATTTTTCAAGTGTTTTCGGGCAAATGTCACGATTTTTGTGTGTTTTTTGGTGCTGGTGGGGAGCAGGGTAATATGATCACTATTAGTCTCCAACGAGCCACCCTATGCAAGACCCGGTTTCAAATAATTAATACTTTTATTTACAACTACACCACCGGAAGCAGTTTTACAAAACAAGAAAAGAAAAGAAAAAGAAGTGGGCGGAGATCTCATTTCAGTGCTACTTTCGAAGAAAAATAAATCAAAGAATGGAAATTAGAGGCTGGTCGTGAATCAGTGGACGGTCATAAAATAGATCGCCAAACTCTTGGCCTTGCTTTGCCACCAAAAAGCACACTATACAAATGCCCGTGGTTACCCCAGGAAATATGGTCAATCGAAGGGCTTCACACGCTTTTTTGGAATTCACACTGCCAAAAATCCTTTCTTGAAGCGCGTGGTCGGGATCCCAAACACATTCAATGGGAATGATATATACACCCCAGGATGTAAATATGGAGTTATTCTGGAAGAGGTGAACAGTAGTTTTCACATACGTCAGAGTTATATGGAGCAAAGCTTCATGGGATTTGGAACGAGGCGGTGTTTGGGGTAATCCATGAAAACAATACATGAGCGATTTTTCTCCTGTTGAACCTCCAAGTTTGAAGAAGGCTCCTTTGAAAATACACCAGAAAAATCATTTACGCCTTTTGAGGCGACTTCGATTTGTCATCGGCGGCTAATCTGCACAGTTGATAATTCCGATGGATTTTTCAGCCAGTTATAATGCCCCTTCTACCGCCAAATATCCCCCCCTCTACGGCCCTTCAAGGTCGGGTGCGGGCACGCCCCATTTCTCGCAGTACTCACTAGTCTGGTTATTAGGCCAATACTTCAAAGGCACAACCTGGGTTTTCACATCGGGCGCCACTTTTTGGAAGTTGGGTGGGATCCGGAGATTGCCAGATATCTTGGATTCCTCGTAGTCCACCATCTCTGTAAGTTCCGTGAGTAACCCGGAGATTTTCTGGATCTCAAGCACATCCTGGGCCCTAACGGCATCCCAATTGGGTGTTCGAACAAACTTCTCCACCACTTTTTGAATTGCCAACGCCCTTGCATCGTAGTAGATACCTTTTCCTTTAAATGACGGGTGAGTGGGGATCAGTTTTGATTGTCATCATGGAAAGAAAGCGTCTTCTGGGTAAGCACTTATCGAGGGCCATGAAGTATGTTTGGGAATGCAACTTTTTTTTGTTTTTTCTTGTGTTTTTTCTTTTGTTCCTTGTTTTGTTTTTGTTGGTGTTGGTGTTGGTTCGTTTCCTGCTCCTTAGATGTGGTTGCTTCGTTTTTGCTTTCCAGTTTGTTGGTATCAGATGCTTTGGAAACTTCAGAAACTTCAGAAACTTCAGAAACACTGGGCGGTACTTCCTTCGGAGGTATTTGTAGATTCTCTTGGTTTGCGGACTTTTCTGGTTCTAGCTCCTCGTCCATGTCCAAAGAAATCTCGTTATTATTCTTGGTGGGACTTTTCGGCAGTATCCCTGCGATTTTCTGATCATTGTCCATTTCGCTCATGTCATCCATATCATCCATATCTAAGGAGATTTCGTTGTTGTCCTCCTTGGTGGCCTCCTTGGTGGCCTCAGCTTCGCCGCTTGTTTTTCTCCTTTTTGCATCATTTATATCTTCTAGGCCCTCCGCTTCGCCTTCTTTTTCCTCCTTTTCCTCTACATCTTTGTGCTTGACTGTAGCATCAAAAAACGTGTGCATGTGCAGCGAAAACCAGTTTGCTGGACGGAGATATTCTAATGCCTGGGATGCCAAAGGCGAGCCAAAATGGCCGCTTTCCATATCGGCCTTGAGAAACGGCTTGTTCTTTAAAAGACGCTCCTTGTTGCCCCAATCCCAGATGCCCTTGGGCCAGTCATGTGACAAGACGATATTGGAAGACCCCGAAAGCAAAAGCTTAAGGAAATTCTTCGGTTTGATATGGTATATAGACCGTATCGCTGAATTTCCATATGGCAACGTATACACTGGTGGATTGTTGCTTTTGGCGGAAACAAAGCTTGGGTAGCTATGGATACCACTAAGACCCAGGATCCGCATGCCCTTATACCAAATGGTGCCATATTCTCCAAGATAATAGATATCTGGGGCCACCCATCCACCATACTGAAGTTCTCTCATATACAGCGAGGACTCGTGATTTCCCCCAATGAAAATGGTCATGATCGGCGCCCGTTTCTTGCCCAGATAGTAATCTGGAAAGTCGCCCATCTCACGATACTTTGCAGGCACATTCATCGACTTTAAGTCCTGTTGGTTCCTGATGGCCTGGAAATCTCCACATATGATGAGAAGCTCGGCATTTTTCGGCACACTCTGGTAGATTTTATTGAGCTGGCCATGGCAACAGCCCTCAACGGCCACACGTACAACCTTCATACTTGATTCCGCGTCGATTGGGCGGTTTTCTGTGGACATTGGATGGTGAAAGATGGTGTTGGAGAGTGCTTGGTGGAAGCACCCGTACATCCGGTGTATGTATGTTAAGCAGGGCCCAGGCGATGCAGTCAAGTTCAAACGACAGTACCTGGCTATCTGGTGTGGTGGTATTTATTTTTATTTTTATTTTTATCAAGAAAGAAATGTATTGGCATGAAGAGGAAGTCCCGATTCGTGTATTTGGATCTACTATAACGATGGGGGTGTGGTCCGATAATGGCGGGGTAGTGCTGTGTTATTGCTATAACGGGGATATAAACCATTGTAATGGAGATGCTGTTGGATTGTATAAGCGAGAATTTTGTGCTTATGCCCCACCTGCGTTTACGATATTTCGGGTTTGGGATGGTAGCTTGAACGGTGTAATTTCAGAGCCACTGGTGATGGTTATGGAATCCTCTTTATAACGATACTCCCCCAGAAGAGCTTCTCATCAATTTAACCCCGTATTGGTTCCATCTCCAAGAAAATATAAGCAGTAGACGCACCTATGGGGTTCCTCACTGTGAAAAAATTACTGAGGTATATAATTCTTTTCCCCCTCTAAAGATATACGGGAGTGGTATTCGCCTGAATGTGCTTCTAGATACATGTACCCCACCGTATCTTTGATAGAATTTCGACATGTGTATTTAACAGCCCATTCGGGTATTTACATATTTTGATATCCAAGCATTATTTAATAAAAGTTGATTCACTCGGGGTCAAAAAAAATATTGTGTACCAGTGCTAAGAAATCACACTGGCCGGGATTCCACGGCCAATACTTTAATCACTTATTGCAAAACGTCCACATCCTGTCTAATTTTCAAGCACAATCCAATATAGAGAGAGCCGATATCACGAATATTACAAATTTAGAAATATTATAGAATTCTTTTATCGGGCTTTTAACGGAAATATGTGTTTACTTCAAAAGCATTTCCATATCTGACTGAGTGGGTTTTGTTCATGTGAGAATAAAAATAATCGCAGATAAATGCAAAAACATAAAACATTAAAACATCTTGGAAAAATACCATTTGGAAGAGGAATTAAATTGAGGGCAACAAAAACCGGCAAAAACCCAAAGAAAAATGAATCCCATAAATTAAATTTAAAATTTTTCATTAGCTCTGTTGATGTGGCAAGAACTTCAAAAAATTAGAATCGAAGAAGCTGGAGTGTCGCACCCTCACCCAGTCTGACAGACACAGCAGCCGTTGATCAATCAAACATTGATCTAATTTACTAGGGAAAATATTCCATAAGCGAGTAAGAGAAACACAAAGGGTAAGTTTACCGGATTTATTCATGAGGAAATTGATGGTTTCAAATATCAACTATCGGTTCAAATTCAAATATTTTCCCACCAACATACCGTCCATTATTGTTTAACCAATTATTTTCTATCTATTTGCCAATAATCTTCACCCAAGCTTATTTGGCTAGCTATCACGCGCAGATCTTTTCACTTATTTCTCCATCATTAGAGATCCTAGGTGAAGACCAATCAAGTATTGGGGGTATTTCTCAACCAGGCAATAGCATTAATCTATCGCAATGGAATCTTGTTCATTGATGTAATATTAATATGTAATGAAAAAGTATCAACCTCCCAATACCCTTTGGCTCTATATGAACAAGCGGCAATTCCAGTATTCCAGTTATTTCAAGCAGCCCGATTCAACAGCCCCATTCAACAGCCCGATTCAACAGCCCGATTCAACAGCCCGATTCAAGATCCTGATACGATGTATTGAATTAACCATTCCCGAATCACCGCTACAATTTCTCATTAGCCCCCTCACATTAATACAACTAAAGGGGATTTTTACACCAACCCTTTCCAAAACCTATCATAATATATGTATTAAAGTCTTATATAGCACAAGTGTCCCTTAAAACTTAAAAACGTGGTCCTTGGTGTAGCCCAACTCAGACAAAATACCAGTCACCTCACCTTGGTCGGTAGGAGACACCTTGTTACCGGAAATGGCATTGTACAAAGGAGGAGGACCGCACACAAAGATCTTGGAGTCAGCAGAAGGACCAGCAAGGTGCTCCTTCAAAAAAGTCTTGTCAATGTGACCAGTGTGGCCCTTCCAGCCATCCTCAGGCTGGTTGATGAAGTAGTGGATGTTGATTTGGTCCTTGTGCTCGGCAGCAATCTTGTCCAACTCCTTCTTCAACAAAATGTCGTTTTGGGTCTTGGAGCCGTAGTACAAGTCCACCTTGGTGTTGTCGTTGGGGTTCTTGCTGATTTCATGGATCAATTGATACAAAGGGGTGATTCCAGAACCACCACCAATCAAAATGATCTTCTTGAACTGGTTAGGCTCCCACTTCCACTTGATGATTGGGCCCTTGAAGCTGACGGTGTCGTTGTTGTTCAATTCATGGACATGTTTGGAAAACTTTCCCTCCGGGTAAGTCTTGATGACAAACTCAATGGTGCCCTTTTGGTCGGGGTCCGACACCGGCGTGTATGGTCTAATGACGTTGTTGCCCTTGGAGGTCACGTACTTGGCCAACAAACAAGAAGCCGTCACCAATCCCGACACGTCTTCTGGGCTGTTCAACTCAAAAACGTAGTGCTTGGTGTCTGGAGAAATGTGCCACGAGTCCTTCAACTTCAAGTCGACCCAGTCGCCTCCGGTGAAGGTCTTGGAAGGTTCGTTCCAGAGCTTAGGGCCGGAGAAATGGAATGCCAAGCCGGCGGCGCCAACGGCTCCCAAAGTTGGGAGGAAGTACTTGCTTGCTAATCTGGAAACGGCCATGATGCAATGTGTATAGTGAGTCAATTGATTGAGCTTGATTAATTGACCGATTGGGTTTTGGTGTTATGAGATGGCTCGATTGGGTTGAAGAGTCGAGTCAAAATCCGGAAATGTTGTTGAGGATGTGGGTTTCTGGATGGGAGTTTTTAGTCCGGATTTGCCGGTCTTATATCTGGCAGTGCCACAGCAATAGTGGGTGCGCGGGTGCGTGGTGCGTGGGTGCGTGGGTGCGTGGGTGGTGCACCATGCTGGGCCAATAACTTAGGGCACCCAGGCGAAGATCATAGAGGTTACGAGAATGAAAGGAAAGAAAGCGAAGGAAGAAAAAGATGAAGAAAACTTGAAATATTAATAGACAAACATTGGGAAGTATCACAAGGCAGTGTCTCTGAAAACACCTGAAACCCCTGAAACCGTTCATGAACTTTGTGTATTTTGATCATGCTGCTTCTTTTCTGACTTTTGTTGCCACCCAATTGTCTCACTATGACGTTATTGTCTTCGACGCTCGCTAACTTGTCACTGTACGGCCTCTCATTGGAGTTCGGCGTGCGCTCGCCTGCACCCGCTGCACGTGTTTGCTCGCCACAGTTGTGCGAGGCCCAGGGCCAGGGCCAGGGCCAGGCTCTGGATCTGACGGATGTAGCTATTTTGGCGAGTTTGCTATGGATGACCGCAACTGTTCGGGTATTACGGGGGACAAAAAGGGCCACCAATTGGGGGATGTTTTAGGGAACCCGGTGATATATATGGTGGTTTATGAGTGGGTTTAAATGGTTTAAAGGTGGGATTTGGAAGTTTTTTTTTTTTTTTTTTTTGATTCCGTCTTTTTTACTTCTTTTCCTTTAAGCAACCTCTCGGGAGGGTCAAACAGATGTATTTGCAATTCCACGAGTTTTATCAAGTAATCGACAATGCCTGCTCGACCTGTTTCTTTTGTATTGACAAACACCCTGGCAGGCCTCAACTTGGCGATATCAGGGATTGAATAGAGTGTGAAGCTTTAAACACAGAAACACCTCCTAGTTTCATATTGATCTCCCTAGTAATAATCAACAGGGGTGCTGCTCTGGTATATATCCTTATAGAGGGATTCCGCGTATACCAGTCGCACAATTGATTCAGTTATTGGAAGAATTCTGTGCTACTTAGTTTTTGGGCTATTTTGAGCCACCCGACGGGCTGCTTCTACCACTCTCTTCTGACCATTGGCACTTATTCACGCACACAGGGCTCTAGCCAAGCTTTCGCCGAGGATCGTATTGCCACTGTTTTTCTTCTAGTCTGTTTGATACAATAATTTTCTGGCTTTCATTAATAAAGCGGTAGATGTTAAGCAAACCGGTGCATGGTTAGTATAGCAAAGTTTCAAGAGACCGGTGGTGAGATATTCGGCCAAAACCAAATGATTCACATTTAAGTCAGTGTAAAGTGGCATCATTGCTTCTTCCACCTGCGCTTGGCTTGGTCTAAATTACCATTGCACCAAACAGATTTAAGCCCATGTCGACAAAAGCAAAAGCGAATAAACCCAGAGAATTTTGCCACTATATCTTCGTTATTCTGACGAAATGGACCGAGCGTTCGAGGTGCTCTTTCCATAACAAAAACCGCATTTTATATATTCCGAGAGCCCTAATGCCTCGTTTATATCGTTTTTGATATGGCGAGCTCGATTTGCAGTGTTTACTTGTGGGTGGGAAAACAATCCCTTTTCAAGGCCTTCTCGTTATTTTCTAATTTCCAAGTCAGTTGATGGGCAGGGGCTTTATATCCATTCTTGAAAACCACGTGTTTTTATATGAAGAAGATTATTTGTCAATTCAATGTTCTTCTCGCGCGTGAAGACCTACAATCCTAATAATAGCGGAAATGAATCTGTTCATTAGATGGTCTTTTCTCACCGACCACTTTCTACACCCACCAATTTTGATTCTGCAGTTTTCCGTTCTCACATGAAGAAGAAAATATCAGGAATAAGAATTCCAACTAGACTTGTTTATTCAACTCCAAAAAATTGCTGTGCTCATCTTGGATCCCTCGAAGATGTATTCCATCACACCCCCACCCCAACCAGAGACATACCTATAGAAAAGTTTCAACGATGCCCACGAATTAAATCCAAATTGTAAATCTCCCGTAAACCCATAAACCCGTAAACCCGTAAACCCGTAAACCTTAAACCCAACACTTAAAAGAACCCTTTCATAAGATTCTGGTGTCCTCAGGCATCAATGGCTGATAAATGCAAACGATGTCCCTGCAACACCCCTCTTATCCGGACACCTACCCCAGCCATCGAACCGGCAAAACTACCACCAAAAATCCTACATTAGTTATAATAAAAAAATGGGAATACATTTTTGCATTCATTATGAATAAGAAAAAAAATCCAATATACACATCCGGAGTCGGATAGTTTATGTATCCTCAGTTTTATTGTTCTCGTTGCCCACGCCCCAGGCCCCAGGCCCTGATCTCTGCCTGGCCCCCAGTGTACCAGAACCACCTAATATAAAAAGGCATTCCCAAAAAACTCCCCTAAGGCTCCATAAAATAAACTCAAATTCTTATCCCACAGCCCAAATCTAACCCACACCATCCAAAATAAAAATATCCCTTTCATCTTCCCTGTTATTATGGAAAGCAACCATTTAAACTATCGGCCCCCGCACCTGGTGGGCCCGGCCAGAGCAACATCAGCACCAACCGCACCGCAGCCGTTGCCTGCTTCGGCCCGTTCCTACACAGATGTCACCGTCCATGGTTATAACAAACAACAACTCAACCAGTTTCTAGTCAAATAACTGATTCTCTTTTTCTGTGTTTTTATCTTCTCAGCTCCATACTCTCAACTCTAAATCTTTGACTAAACTGGTCAATCTCATTCTCAAATCATCTCTCATATATCATCGCTAATCATGCTCACAGGCAAATCTCAGAAGGAACTTCTTAAGCTCGCACGGCAGATAGTCCAGCCGTTGCAACCCAACTTTCACAAAGGCCAAGCGGGGAAGGTAGGTGTTTTTGGCGGATGTGAAGATTACACTGGGGCACCGTTTTTTGCTTCTCATTCTGCTGCTTTGGTTGGGGCAGATCTCAGCCATGTAGTATGTGAAAAACTCGCCGGTCCCATCATCAAAGGGTACTCGCCTGATTTGATGGTACACCCTTACCTCTACGAGCTGCTGAATCCTGAAGTGAAGCAGTTTGCTCCGTCCGAAATCTGGAGTGAGCTCAAGCAAAAGTCTCTTGATGAAGCGCTACAATACAAAGAGCTAGATCGGATCATCGACAAGCACATTTTGCCCAAAGTAATGGCGCTTGTGGCGAGAATTGACGTGTTTATAGTGGGTCCTGGCTTCGGCAGAGACCCATTGATGCTCAAGACGCTCGAACGGATTCTCCAGGAGATCATGGTGGCCAATAAGCCGGTGATTCTCGACGCAGACTCGCTTTTCCTTATTTCCAAGAACCCTGGCCTCATCAAGGGGTACAGAAAGGCGGTGATCACGCCCAACGTGGTGGAGTTTGGCCGGATCTGCTCTGCGCTCAATATTACCAACGAAGACTCGTTAGAAACCGCACAAAAGGTGTCGGAAAGCCTAGGAGGGGTGGTGGTGGTGAAAAAAGGCACCCAGGAGGTGATTGTGCGTGACCAGAGCTGTCTCCTAAACGACATGAAGGGCTCGTTGCGTCGGGTTGGCGGCCAGGGCGATACGTTGACGGGGGCCATGGCCACAATGTTGGTTTGGGCGTCACATTATCAAGAAAACATGTGGCAAGTGGAAAAAACCGAGCTGATTGAAGATGACGACGTTGCGTTGCTTGCTTGTTACGCAGCCTGTGCCTTGGTGCGTTGCGCAAGCAGCAAGGCCTTTGCCCGTTACCGGCGGTCGATGCAAACATCCAATATCCATGAGTTTTTGGGCGAGGCCTACGACGAACTTTTTGAGGGTTACGGGGAGGGCTACAATGAAAAGAGTGCTTAGGGGGTATGAGAGTGTGTCATGAAAAGGCAAGATTTGGTGAGTTTTGTGGTGCGGGGGTGTTTTTTTTTTATTTTTTTGTTTGATTGGAAGCATTGAGGGCTGGCCATTGGGAGGTGTTGAAATAGCGCAAGACCGTGTCAATCAGTTTCCGTTGTGGGATGATGAAGTCGTGATTAAACGACTGCGATAATGTGATTATTCTTGCTCTCAAAGGGGGTCAAATTTATGGAGAAAGCCAGTATTTCGAATATTACTGGTGAGATTCTGAATCACTTCACCCGCGGGGCAGCATCCGTGGTGTGGTCAAACAATGAATTTTTCTTTATTCAAAGCTACGGCTAAAAGTACGTGCTATATTTAAAGTACGGGCTTTACGGCGCGGGATTTACTCATGAGCTTCTTGCTGGGAATATCCAAGATAAGGCAAGTGTGGGGAAGTGGGCGATAGCTTGGGTTCGACAATGATCACGCAATGATCAGCAATCAGCCAATGCATTATCCGATTTTTGGAGGGAAAATAAAAATGCAGGAAAAGAATAACCCCTTCTCATACAATCCATGACAACATACCCAGTTGTATTCTATTGGGTATTACACAATGGTGGATACTGGTCGCCGGAGGGTGCGAACAGTACAGTACTCCAAGCACACCCAGAAAACATCCGTAAGGGCACCAACCAATTAATCCAGAGACGATTTTTTAAAGAAATCACACACTTCAATTTAACCGCGTATAAGCGCCCGGAAACATCTCCGGAACATTTATCTCTTTTATATTTTTATATAATCACATCAATATAGATCGACCATCTCGCAAGCAACATCTGGTTGACGCATACCTTGACCAAAAACGGACAAACCACCCGACGTCACGTGCTTGTGGGGAACAAATGTCGCATCACCTGACCGGGCATTCCAAGATACAAGATTTGAAAAGAAGACGATCTGACCAAGAAGGAGTCACAGTTACGTCTTTTTCGGATTATTCACCCTTCAATCTTGTAAAGTTGCTAAAAGTGCCACAATAGCCGCCACAAACAAACACAAAAACGAAACATGGATGCCAGTTGCGGACCTTCTAATGCCTTATCGCAGCTTTCCAAGCACACACAGAAAGATACTTCTCTTCAACACGAAAGACATCATTACCCTGGTCAAAACGAGCAAAATGCCTTTCGAAACGGGCCAGGGCTTGACGCGGGCTTGAATCTGGAGTTTCACCGGTTCAATCCGAACAATTTCGCGGGATTCCAGCCTAACGACTTCCAGCACCACAAAATGGACCCTTTCCAAGGCCAAACCTTGCGTGGACAACCAGAGAGAACGGGGGTTCACCCGGGGGAAAGCCTAGGAAATAGAGGGGGTATGCCACAAGAATGGGTGCTGGACTTCAACGGACTTTCGCTTTATGAAAGACAGTCTATGGGGCAGAACATGGGGCAGAACATGGGGCAGAACATGGGGCAGAACACGGGCCAGGCTCGTCCTCACCAGAAGCCCGATTGGCATCTTCAGTTCATGCAAAATATGCGCCAACAACAACCCCAACCCCAACAAAACCAGAATATTCAAAACCACAATCAGCAGAACCTTTTTGGCGCCCAGACAATGCCACAGTATCAGCCAATGATGGGACATCTATCCCAACAGCTGCAGCCACTACAGTACCTGCAAAATCAAGGCTTGAGCTCAATGCAAGTAGAAAATGATGCGTTTTCGCGGCAATTTGATATGGTAGAACAAGAGTTGGAGCAAATAGACAGCCAGCCCCAAACACAAGAGCCTGTTTCTGTGCCTGAACATGAAGCGGAAAAGGAGCAATTTGCAGAGGCCGCAAGACAAGTGCACGAGTCGATGGTGGCGGAAACGGGCCTGAAATCACAGGAAACTGCCCACAAGTTCCAGCAGTCGAATTTCTTGAAGTTGATGTCTCTGATTCTGAGCCGCGAGGTGGAAATATCGAACGACCGTGACAAATTAGTAACGAAATCCACCGGCGAGGATATTCGCCAGTATTTGAGTGATCCCCTCAAACATGAACGCGAGCAAGAGCCTGATTATCACACTCCTCAGCACGACTCAGACTCGTCATCTGCGAATTACAAAGGGGCTTCTAATTACGGAGGCTTTTATTTACCGGGGCCCGGGTCCACGAACAATCTGCATCTGACGCACGAATCTGAAAACATTCGCAGCCATTTGCCCGATCCGTTGGCGCATATCAAGGATGGTGCACTTGACGGCGACCTAACTTCTTTACAAGCGGCAAGAATTGTTAGCGGCGGTCAAGTGCAAACTGATCAATGGATGGAGGATGAAATGTGGGGGTCCGGGGGACATCCTCCGAGGTCGGGGGGAGCTTCTGTTCTTTCGGGAGAACAACAAGAACTATATGATGACTACAGAAACGACGACCACTAGAGACGTTGAATTGCTGACTGGGAGAATTACTGGGAGAATTACTGGATGATCGGGAAATTTGAAAAAAGAATGAGATATGCCCATCATCCGAAAACATTTCACACAAGCTTCACTTCGCTCCCGCAGTGATTGCCAAATACAAGCCGTAAATGTCGCATGGGGTCTCCGCTACAAGAGTGAAACAAAAGTTTTGCAACTACATTTGGGATGGCTACCGCGACTAGGATGACGTCGAGCTCTGGCATAATGGCAATGGAAATGAAACGCTTACTAGGACCTAAAATCCATCACCCCGCATTTGTGTGGAATGAAATTATTGGGCATTGTGTTTACTTCCAGAAACCACACTTATCTGACACTACCCACCGCCAGTTGTTCGTCACCCTAGGACGCCAAAGCAGACCAAAACTAAGCGTTACAGAAACAGCACTGAAGCGTGGCTTTTTGCAGCCATTGAGCGTCTCAGCCGGTTGAAAAGCAATTGAGGGATATATCAGCCCTAATCTAAAAAAAGAAAACAAAAAAAGCATCACTAAAAGTTTCCCCTATTAGGCTAAAACGTGTCAAGAGCAATGTTGCCGGCGGAGAGTAGCCCATGGCTACGTCATCTCCGCACTGTGTGCAGGCCGCGATGACGAAAGCACACAGCTCGTGGTTGTGACATGACTTTGGTGGCCGGGTTGGCGGAAGCTTTGTGCGGGGCCTTTTCCGATTTGTGGTGAGCTTCCTGACATCCCCATTTTGGAATTCCAAAGTGTTCTGAGATGAAACAGACAAGGAAAACACTCCAAGTACGGGGGCCTAAATAAATGCAAGCTGCACAGATCGACAATTGGCAAAGTTGACAGATTGGCAAGGAGCCTGGTATGCTCGGTGACGGTTTGTTGGTTGGTAATTTTTTTTTTGCTCTCAAGCAGCGGCCTAGATCTTTCGTACCATTGTTATTGTCAAGGTTATCACATCGACCTTCAGCAGCGGGCACACATACATACAGGACAATATAACTGGCAAGGTAAAATATTGTATCTTTCCTGCAGACACCGCGCTGAGAAAAAGAAACGCTAGAGCCACTCTAAACCAAAAAGCAATGCAGCAGGTAAGTCCGTTCCGAAGCTGGGGAACTAGGGAGAGATGTAGAATTACGGTAACAATATGGGCAAAGCAAGCAAACACAAACGAAGAAACTATCAATGTAGACCCCCAGCAGTGATATTCCGGCTATTTCTGTTTTTTCTACGTATAGGGGTAAACCGCCGGCGGAACTCACCAACCCGGCTGGGTGCAGGCGAACCAAAAAAGAGTCGGAAAAAAAAAGCAGCAATGAGAACTCAGGCCCGCCTATCGCTGCACATGATGTAATTGTGCTTCGCGCGATTCAGGCGGAGTTTTGCTTGCGAGTGAAATCCGACATTTGTATTGAGAAACCGGAAGAATAGCGCCTGCATGGAGGGGGCTCCGGCATAATGGTGAAATTCCTGGCTGTTCTTCGACATTGCACCAAAAACTATAAAAGCAACAGAAATCCCTTATCTCGGATCGGAGGTTTTTTAATTTTCTCGGAATCATAACTCATTAATTTATTCACCATGTCTGCTCCATTTAAGATCGAAACTCCTTTCAGAATCGCCATCATTGGCTCCGGTAACTGGGGTACCGCAGTTGCTAAGCTTGTTGCTGAGAACGCAGCTGAGAAGCCAGAAATTTTCCAAAAGCAAGTCAACATGTGGGTGTTTGAGGAAGACATCAACGGTAAGAAGTTGACCGAGATCATCAACACCGAGCACGAGAACGTCAAGTACTTGCCTGAGGTGAAGTTGCCAGAGAACTTGGTTGCAAACCCCGACATTGAGGCCACCGTCAAGGACGCTGACCTTTTGATTTTCAACATTCCTCACCAGTTCCTTCCAAGAGTTTGCAAGCAATTGGTTGGCAAGGTTTCCCCTACCGCCAGAGCCATCTCTTGTCTTAAGGGTTTGGAAGTCGGTGCCGAGGGCTGCAAATTGTTGTCGCAATCCATCACCGACACCTTGGGCATCTACTGTGGTGTCTTGTCTGGTGCCAACATTGCCAACGAGGTTGCCAGAGGCAGATGGTCCGAGACGTCTATTGCTTACAACAGACCTGCTGACTTCAGAGGTGAGGGTAAGGACATTGACGAGTACGTGTTGAAGGAGGCTTTCCACAGAACGTACTTCCACGTCAGAGTCATCAAGGACGTGATTGGTGCCTCCATTGCCGGTGCCTTTGAAGAACGTTGTTGCCATTGGTGCCGGTTTTGTTGAGGGTGCCGGTTGGGGTGACAATGCCAAGGCTGCCATCATGAGAATCGGCCTTAAGGAGACCATCCACTTTGCCTCTTACTGGCAAAAGTTTGGCATTGCTGGTTTGTCTGCTCCAGAGCCAACCACCTTCACCGAGGAGTCTGCTGGTGTTGCTGACTTGATCACCACCTGTTCCGGTGGTAGAAACGTCAAGGTTGCCCGTTACATGATTGAGAACAAGGTTGATGCTTGGGAGGCTGAGAAGGTGTTGTTGAACGGCCAATCCTCTCAAGGTGTCATCACTGCCAAGGAGGTGCACGAGTTGTTGGAGAACTACAAGTTGCAAGACGAGTTCCCATTGTTCGAGGCCACCTACAAGGTCCTTTACGAGGGTGCTGACGTGAACACCTGGCCTGACCTTTTGGCCAACTAAGCCCGCTGGTTGAAGCTGGAAAGAGATATTTTGGGGTAAAGCATTACAGGTTTACCTTTGGGTTCTCCTTTAAATTCATCGGATGTATAATAGACTAATAGATATTTAAGAAATCTTGAAACGACTGATGTAGCCCGGTTGACGCGAGGTTATGGGCCAGGGCTGATGCGGGGACTGTGTTGCCAATAGGGTTGGGTATTATTTGCGATAACCGCGTGTTTTTGATAACTACCCGGTTTATTTTGCAACCAACGGCTTTACCTTTATTCGCAAGCGTAACTGTCGCTTTTGAGTAGATTTCAAAGGTTTCAATGGTGAATTTGGCCATCGCTTGGTCAAGTCCATCAAATAGACTGTTGACAAACCACTCAGTCCCAGAAAGGTTAGGTGATTCCTCCCAAAAGCCTTCCATTTGAAAATGTTCTGTTAACTTGCGTGGGTCATAGGGCGATTTTGTTATAAAAGCGACTGTCCTTGATAAACCATTCTTTTAGACCATCCTTTGTAAGGATCCAGGGCCATGTAGTGACTTGATAAATTCCCATGTCCGCCCACGTAATTGAACCATGATATCACCAGGTTAGTATTTCGCATGCAATAAAATGCCATGGTTAAGAAGACCACCAAGAATTGTTTCATCAGTCTTTGTGATACCATTCAAGACATCTATCGCTTTTGTGGATTCTATGCGAGTGACGCTGTCACAGCCTCAAAGAGAGCCTCAAAGACAGACTTAAAAGACAGCCTCAAAGACAGACTTCAAAGAAAGACATGTAGGACAAGATTTAAATAAAAATACCCATATAATCTCACCTTTTCCCCACTGATGATAATAGAGGTAAAATTTCCAAAGATGCCCGCGGACCCTTCGATATAGACACGAAAATGTCAATGTTCTTGCTCCGTCGGACCGTCACCCACCTTCGGATAAATCCAATTGTTCAATACTCTGGAAAACGTCACATACAAGCGAGCACCCATCGTCTGCGGGTCACCCTCTGGCCGGGGTCATCTCAAACCGATGGGCCCACATTTTGTAAAGCCTAGCTCGCGCCATAACCGAAACCACGCCTTTCTACGAACACCCCTACATAGTGATCAGGAATGGTGGATTATCGCTACACCGTGATGGCGGGGTGACCAACAGAGGGGGTCCTCACGTGATGGCGAAACCTGCATTTTCCCGTTCTTGTTAAGCGGAGCTAGCCTTCTCCGCGATTGCGATTGTTGGGCCGCCACAGTTGTCCATAGAGGAGCGGGAAAATTCCAACGATGTAGAAAATGTGTTGGAGAAAAAAGGACGCATCCGAGAAAAGCAAAAACCAACAAAAACCAACAAAAACCAACAAAAACCATCAAGACAGAACGATAAAAACAAGGAAAGAAAATATTCGAGAAGGAAACCCAACTTTGGAAACTTTTTTTTTTTTTCTGTTCTGTTCTGTTCTGTTCTTTTCTTTTTTTTTTTTTTTTTTCTTCTGGTTGGTTTTGCCAGAAATCTTCCCCCACAAAAAGCAGATCCTCACTATTCCAATCTTCTTGCAAAAAATTGGCGGTAATTCTCCCACCTATTGCCAATCCGTGGCGTCAGCTCGCAACATCACCACTTTCCAACACCCCCGCGCAAACCCACAAAGCAAGGTTCTCCCCACGTCTTTTTTCTTCAATGGACCCTCTTCATCGCGCGCGCACCTTCAGCGCAAAAAACTACCAAGGAGAAGCAACCTCCATCTGGCACCGCATGCCCGTGTCGCGGCGCGCGCTGGTGTTTGTTCTCCTTTTCCTCGGGCACCTTGGAGAGCTCCGGGTGGTGTTGACCAAACGGTCGTCGCAACTCCGCAGCTTCCCGGGCCACATTTCCTTGCCTGGCGGGAAAGCAGACACGGGTCTCGAGCTGCCTTGGATGGTGGCGCGTCGGGAAATGAGCGAGGAGATTGGAATCAGTGAGCACGACGCGGTGCTTTTGCAAAACCACGGCTTTCGCATCGACAAGGTGACGGAGCTTCCCTGTTATTTGTCACGGACCTTCTCCGCGGTCAAACCGTGTGTGGGGTTCATGACGGGCGCCAAGTGCGACGACGAAGGGGCGCTTTTCCAGGAGTTGAAGCTCCGGGTAAACCCGGGCGAGAGCTCCAGCATCTTCCTGTGCCCACTTGCAGACTTTCTTTACCCGGCGGCCAAACACCCGCCAACGGAGGCCATTGACAGGACCCACTACCGGGTCAAGTGGGGCGGGATTCCGTGGGACTTGCGCTCATATACCTTTCCGCAAACGAACCCGCGCGAGGTGGAGTGGCTTCAGGGCCACGAGGATTTGAGTGTCACGGAGTCTGAGTCTGAGACGGAGATAGACTCGGACTCCAAGACGGAAGCATTTGGGGAAGGTAGTACTGATAGTAGTGTGGCAGAGGGCGTGGCAGAGGGCGTGGCAGAGGGCGTGGCAGAGGGCGTGGCAGAGGGCGTGGCAGAGGGCGTGGCAGAGGGCGTGGCAGAGGGCGTGGCCACGCCTCCAGCAGCAGCGGGTCAAGCGCCGGCAAACACACCTAAAAAGTCAAAAAAACACCTCTCGCAATGGGGAAAGTTGGGGTCGCGCCGGGATTCAACCACCAACGAGAAGATCTACGACGTGTGGGGACTCACGGCCAATATCCTTCATGACTTGGCCGAAATAGTGTACTTGGGTGCGTCGGAGCGCAACCCGGAGAAACATTATGGCGAAGAGGAGTTGATCTGGAGCGTGTGGAACTATGGCCAACAGATGCGCACCAAGGAGCGCTCCGACATTGAATCTCTGTTGATCACCGCCAAGCCTTCGGATAACATTTCGTTTGGCGACTTGGTTCCACGGACCGAGTTCAACCGCTTGAAGCGGGTATATAGCTTATGACACGGGTCTTACAAGACCAACCCATGACAATGAGTGGGCATACGCACTGGTATATGATCATTGCGTGGGACTCAACGTCATGTTGAAACCATTCATACCATGCCTTGGTTTTATCTAGGGCATGTGCCTCGAATAACAAACCGAAAAAAAAAAAAAAAAAAAAAAAAACAAAAAGAACAAGAAAAAAAAAAAAAAAAAAAAAAAACCCTCTCCAAGACGTCGTTACGTTGCATTGTTCTATTAAACTGGCCATTTTCGTGTTCTGCTGAACTACGCACCCGCACTGTGCACAGTACCCAGCCTCCAGTATCGAGCCTCCAGTCGTCAGCATGACATCCCGGTCCGATACAATACTTTCATTCCAAGGCTTCCATGACTCAAAAACAAGACACTAAACCAATTAACAATGAGGACTCTTTTATAGATGGTCTTTCTGGCAAACTCAAGAAGTTGGAAGTATCAGAAAAGGCAGAAAGCGTGGCAGTTGATGCAGGCCATCAGCAAATGGACGAGCCCCAGCAGACAGCTTCAAAACCGGGGGCCACAGAAATCGATGCAAAGACGTTCAGACTCCTCGATCTTCTCGATGAATACGAGTCTTTGGCCAATGACTCGTTCCGGGTGAACTTTACCAATGGTTTCCTTGACCTCAGCCGGGCCAATTACTATGGGTCGCAGAGGTATGGCGTGGATTCCATTGATAGGAGACCACGTGATGCTTCCACAATTGTGGAACTGTCCGAGGGAAAAATCAGCATCAAGGATAAGTGGTTGTTATATAAGCAAAGGATGCAAGAAGAGAAAAAGCTGGAAAACCAAGCAGAATCAGGGAAGGGCACTACTAGGGCCAATGAAGGAAAGGATGGAAAGAATGGAAAGGAAGAAAAAGATACCGAGCCAACCCCGAGTAAGGGGAGTCAAAAGGCCAGCCAGGTGAGTCAAAAGGCCAGTCAGGTTCCGGAAGAAGTCACCCCCAATAAGGGCTCCACCGAAAGCAAACCAAAACAAGGTGCCGTGTCGTCAGCGAGAGCTCCAGGCCAAGAGCTTCGAAGCAGAAACACAAAGCAAAAAGCCCCCGACGCCAAAGACAACAACACTACCAAGGAGATAGGTTGCAGTGAAGATGCCCAGCCCCAGGATCCCATCCATCAGTTTGGGCGGATGGTGCCCTACCAGTTGCGGGCAGCACAGGGCCATTTCCAGAAGGCGCTCCTGGACTCGATCCAGCTACTACACCTCCAGCAAGAGATTGCGCTGATCGTCGCCAGCCTACAAGCGTAGAAGTGATTTATGGATTTGCAGACACACGGATCCACCACTACTCTTGGGGATCAAACTAGATGCAACTGTCTCAAGTGTTTTCGAATTCCTCCCGTACATACCTATACATAAATACCTACTCCCCGTCGCTGAACAAGTCGCTGTCATTGTCATAGTCGGAAGGATTGATTTCAGGCTCATCGCCACTGTCATTTTCTTCGTCCTGGTCGTCGTCGGAACCCTGCTCCACGGTCTCGCCGTTCTTGCGGGCCAATTTACGCGCCTTCTTTGCATCCTTCTTGGCCTGCTTGGCATCCACATTGGCCTTTTGCACGGCCCTTCTCTCGGCCTTGACCTTGAGACGCATTTCGTGCTTACGATCAAGCTCCTTTTCTTCCTCCTTCAGCTTGGTGACGTTGGAATGGTAGATGGTCTTGGATGAGCCAAGAATGCTTTCCTCGATCTTGACCAAGCTCATGTTGATACGGGGACCCAACTCCTGGAGTTTAATGGCACGCTTTCTCGTGGCCGAAGCAGGCACCTCGTCCGCGGCCTTTTTCTTCACGTGCTGCACCTGAGTGTTCTGGATTTCCACCACGGCGTCGTCCTCCACCTCCGAATCCGACGTTAGGCCGCCCACCGAGTAAGGGTCTAGCACCAAGTCGGAGATGTCCGTGTGGTTGGTCAAGTTGGGGAGCTTCTTGGTCTTGTTATGGTGGGAGTTGATCAACTTCTTGATGTTGCGGCTTTCCTCCACCAACTTGGTGCTGATGGCGTAGTGTCTCAATTCGATGTGGCCGTTTTCCATTTTGTTGATCAACAACACCCTCTGGATGGTGCTGACTCGGGTTTTCTGCGGTTGAATGGGAGGAAAGAGATTCTGGAATACCGTGATCATCAATTTCTCGTGCTTCTCCATCTCGCCCACTTTGCGGGAAAACCCGTTCATCACAAGCAATGGAGGCTGTTTGAAGAGCGCAGACGCCCTGCCGGCGGATTTGGGGTGTTTCAAGATGCGCCTGACATCTTTCATCAAAGAATACGAGTTGACATTGAACTGCAAACTGGGGCCCTTGGGCATTTTGGCGAGTCTGAGCGATACGTTTCCTGAGGTTTGCGATTGCTTGAACACGAAAAGATCAGACACGTTCAACGGCCCGGACATCACCACGAAGTCCTTCAACTTATTGGCCTTTCTCTCCCGCAACTTGATGGCGGTGTGGGGCTCCATTACAAGTCTAAAATCCTTCACAAGCTGGGCCAACGACCTATTTTTGAGCGAGGCCCCAAGTGCTAGCACCATGGACTTGGGGATTTTGGCAACCTCCTCTGGGTTTGGAGGCTGGTGGGTTCTCTTCTTGACTCTTCTTTTGGCCATTTTGGGGGGATGTGGGTGATTTTGTGAAAAGGTTGGGGTGTGAAATTTATTAGGTATTGCTTGAGAGACTAGAGATGCATCGCGATGCCGATGCGAGCCCGCGAGCACACCCGTACACCAGGCAACGTCACCGGTTTTGACCCTTGGGCAAAACACCAAAAAAGTGGGTGTTTTGGAATGGCGTTTGGGTGGTGGGGTTAGGTAGGGGCCCACGGGTACGCTAAGCGGGGTTTCAGGTGATTTACTGCTTTCTGGGGCACGGAAAATGCACATGAAGTTAGTATGGGGAGAGATCACACCCGTACACCAGATAACGTCACAGGTTTTGGCCCTTCGGCAAAACACCAAAAAGTGGGTGTTTTGGAATGGCGTTTGGGTGGTGGGGTTTTCACAGGTAAAGGGGGGGGTTTGCGATGTTCTTTCTGGGGCACGGAAAATGCACATGAAGTTAGTATGGGGCGAGAGATTACACCCGTACACCCGGCAATATGAGAGACTTTCACCACCCTCCACGAAACACCCCCAAAGGGTTGAAAGTGTGCAATTTTTTTCCACACCTCCTATGGATGACCCCTTCCATAACCGGCTGCCATCGCCGGATCCCACAAACTCGCCCCATGGCTCAGTTAAAGGGAATCGGAGATACCCACCCGTCCTGCACACAGGCGGGGGCCCGCATGGAAACCAGAGATGATCATCTCCAGGAATAATTTCCACCCATCATCTGCACACCAAAACCATTGCCAAAACACGGAAAAAAAATGGGCAAATCTCTCTCAGGAAAAAAGTCTAAGCTCTATTCGAAGTCCGAGGAGACGCTTGCGCTCGCGGAGAAGATCAAGCAGAATGCGCTCAAGGCCAAACTTGCGCAGAAGAAAAGCAGCACGGAAAAACCTTCCATTGGTCCAGAAGCCTCGGAAATTTCCATTTCAGACAACGACAGCAAGCGGTTTGACAACTTCCTGCAACTCAAGTTGATCCCGGAGTTGTTGGAGGCGATCCAGGGCATGAAATTCACCAAACCCACGCCGATCCAGTCGGAGGCCATCCCCCATGCGCTCGAAGGCAAGGATGTGATTGGACTTGCGGTGACGGGGTCGGGAAAAACCGCCGCTTTTGCCATTCCGATTCTCCAGTCGCTATGGCACGCGCAGGTGCCGTACTACGGGCTAGTATTGGCGCCCACGCGTGAGTTGGCGTACCAAATCAAGGAGACTTTCGATGCGTTGGGGTCCGGCATGGGCCTCAGAACATGTTGTATTGTGGGAGGCATGGACATGATGGACCAGGCCCGGGACTTGATGAGAAAGCCCCACGTGATTGTGGCCACGCCCGGTAGAATCGTGGACCACTTGGAAAACACCAAGGGCTTCAATTTGCGCAACCTCAAGTACTTGGTGATGGACGAGGCAGACCGACTCCTCGACCTTGACTTTGGCCCCGAGCTCGACAAAATCTTGCGGGTCATTCCTCGCGAGAGAAACACCTACCTCTTTTCTGCCACCATGACCAACAAGATTGAGAAGTTGCAGCGTGCGTCGTTGCAAAACCCCGTGCGCATTGCCGTTTCGTCCAAGTACGCCACCGCCGAAAACCTCGTGCAGCTGATGATGCTTGTCAGCGACGGATACAAGAACACCTACCTTATCCACTTGCTCAACGAGTTCATGGGCAAGTCCATCATCATTTTCACCCGCACATGCGCCCACTCGCAGCGGACGGCGTTGCTTGCCCGGATTCTCGGCTTTTCCGCGGTGCCTCTCCACGGGCACCTTTCGCAGTCACAACGGTTGGGTTCGTTGAACAAATTCAAGGCGGGAAGCGCCAATATTTTGGTGGCCACCGACGTGGCGGCACGTGGGTTGGACATTCCATCGGTTGACGTGGTGATCAACTACGATATCCCCACCGATTCCAAGGCCTACATCCACCGAGTGGGCCGTACCGCGCGTGCGGGAAGAAGTGGTAAGTCCATCTCTTTGGTGACGCAATACGACCTTGAAATGTACTTGCGCATTGAGTCTGTGTTGGAGAAGAAGCTTCCGAAGGACCCGGCTCCTCCAAAAGATGTGTTGGATGCGTTGTATGCGCACGTAGACCGGGCCACTGCCGAGGCCATCCGTCAAACCAAGGATTTCCACGATAGAGGCAAGGGCAAGAAGGCCCGCTCGAAGGATGATGCGGACAGAGAGGAGAAGTAGGAGGAAGCAAGAAATAATAGAAACGGTACATACAAGAATTGATATTGTTTGGTGAGTCAAGCGGTGGTGGTGAGAGCTCCGCCGAATGCTTTTGGGGTGATGGATGAGGGTAGCAAGTATTTGACGAATACGGAAAACCCCTGTGTCTCGTTGAATTGAGGGTCTTCTAGAAATAGGAAATTTGGTTTGTCCAGACGTGTTGCATGTTTTCTCTATAGACTATATTTAGATTTTCAGGACACTGTGGCGTCCTGTAATACGAATTGTTTTTTGAAAAAGCAAAAGGCACGATTATTCTTTTAAGCTGTCCTTCTTAGGCAGGGGAGACCTCACCAAATTCACGCGGATCTTGAGCAAATTAACTGTTCTAAATGAAATGACGCTGTGTTCAGTCAAGAAACATTATGAGAGTTCGATTTTGACAAAAATGCTATCTGATTTAGATCGTCTCAGGCAACGGGATCTCTGGGACGTCTGGTCCTGAGTCTTATGTATAAAAGGTATAACAATGGCCATGAACGCGTATAACATCGAGCCTTTTACCTCGAGTTCACAGCTTGATAAAATGACGATGCAGAACGTTGCAAAAAATCGCATGCGGTGAAGATGTCCACAAGGCATGTTTATTAAAGAGGAGGCCAATGTGAGCACAGATATACCATTTAAAGGTATTCATAAATGTTCCATCCATGATTGTTATATCCAGAGATACACGACCTACCCATGATTGTGCTGATTCATCATGCATTTCTGTCATGAGATGCAAAATGCAAGTTTTCAAAAGTTCGCAAAAAAAGACCTGGAGTTATTGTGTAAGGAAACTTTCAAGACTGGGTCTTCTCGGCAATGTTTCAGGAATACGTTATGTTATCTCTGAAGTAGTTGGTTTGAGTCAGACTTTGGATTCATTTTGACAAGCGGTGATTTGACTAATTCTTTTGAGAACAATAGCCTTTTTAAATAAAATAAATAAAAAAAAATTGCAGTTATAATGAGACGGGTGGCTTGGTGGCTACGCATACTGTTACTACTATAAGCATTTTCCAGACCCAACACATGATGTTTTACTTTCAGGATCTATAAAGTCAAGGGATTCGCCGTGCTAAAGATCTCCCCAGTGACATCTCTATCACCCCACGCCACTTAAGCAGCGAATGGTGACCATATAAATCCCTTAAGGGAACATCAAGACTGGGTTGTTTTAAATCTAGTGAAATACACCATTTATGCGCAGTTGATAAATCTCCCCCGATTTTTTCATTAAGATTTCCCATCATCTTTCTATACAGAGTAGACTTGGCTGTGCCGGACTGGTGCTCGTGATATGGGCTGCTTTTGAGTGGAGTAACTTCTCTTCTTGCTTTTGAAAGCTTTCAAGGCCTTTTCAGAGCAAAGCTTCTGCGAAATGGTAGAATACAAGAGTGGTGTTTTGGAGATACACCATACCCACATTTGCTGTGCCCGAGGACTCGGGTTACGAAAACTGATACTAATTGTGGGCCTTCGTGATCAGTAGAAATGGGTTGACGAACGATGAAGGGATAGTCACGTTTCATCAACAAAACGACGAAAGCCTAGTAGAATATCAAGAAAGCGTATCGTGTAATACCATTATATTACCGTTTACATATCCCCAATACTACTTGTGGATACTGTTTATGGAAGCTCACCAACAGATATCTATATAATTCAATCTGTTTCAGCTAATTACTCCGAAAAGAAAGTCAAACGGAGCAGCCCGGTGGGGTATATTATAAAAAACCCGAAGCAAGGCGTACAAAGAAAAAGCTTGTTATCAAGTATAGTCCCATCACAAATTACCTCAAATACTTGCTCATTACATTCACAATAAAACAAACTCAAAGCTGTTCCAGACGTTTGGCTTCCACTTCTGTGCTCGAAATCTTGACTGCCCATCTTTCCTTGAGTCCTATTCATAAGGCGGCACACCATGAATAGGGGAAAGGACTCATTGAGATTTCCTCCATTCCTTAGATGACGACAAGGGGGCTGAGGATACCACAACCTCGTCCCAAGCTTCGGAATTCTACGCAAGACAGGCGTATGTTGCTAAATATGCGGTTTAAAATTAGTTACTTGCATTATCCTTTAGGATGTTTAAAACTCCCATTAGATGATTTCCCCCTTCGGCCAGGACAAGGTTTCCCCTGCCGAGGGTATTTGATTCGATCAACGAGTCGGTTCTCTTTGTTTTGAGGTACGGTATTTTCCCGTCGGAGAACTCGATATTATTAGTTGGAGATAAAACCTTCATTTCTTCAACTACTGATGTGCCCTATCTTTTGACCGCACCAACGTGTTCACGACATCACATTGGGACCTAGGAGAAACCGCCATGTTATTAGCTATTTATATGAAGGTTTTTTAGATAATAGGGGCAAGCTACTGATGTATTAGTTTTATCTGTTGGTTAATAAGTGAAAGATCCTTCAGCAAGATCTTAAATATCATGTTCAACAATTTATTAATACCCTTCTGCAAAGCAGCTGGGACAATATTAGGTAATGCCACAGGTATAATTATGATTAATGAAATTAAATCCAATGTAAATATTGTCCCCGGCGAGCGAAAAAACCCATTTTTAGATAATTGGAACGAGCGAAAAAAACCAAAACCGTGGAAAACCAAGTATTGGTCTTAAAACATCGACGGGCGGTCATTGGAAAGCCATATAAAAGTGTAAATTAAAGAGACATGGCCGTTAATGCCTGTACTATAAACCAAAGCAGGGTACTCAGCAATTGCACAGAATAACGAGTGCACCACCATGCAACTGTTGCCCAAAAAGAAAGAAAGAGAAAACCAAACCAGAAAGAAGAAAAAGAAAGAAACGGACACCATTCTCAAGCCCACACACATCCCTCAGCTGTGGAGAAAATGCACAGGACACTCGGCATAGCTCTTTTTGTTGAACCAGTCCTTTATGCACTTATAGTGGAACACACAGAGACACTCCAAACGCCCCACCTTATCGCCAGGACACAAGTCCTCGAGGCAAATGACACATTCGGCATCGAGGGAGTTCTTCTCGCCGCCCAATAACGTGGCGTTGGAAGGTGCCAGCCCCGAGAGTTCCGAATTTCCCTGGATCGTCTCGTAGCTGGGCTCGGGGATCGGCGGGATGTTATATACGAGCATCCGGTTCCGTGCGTGCATGCCGCCCGGGGGAGAAGATAACCGGAGGTTATCATTAGTAAAGTCGTGCGCCACCAAACACTGGCTGACGTGGGCTTCCTTGTAGGCCTCGAACGCGGAGGCGTGTGGGTGCAAAGTGTGTTTTGCCGACGAGAATTCTTTCCATAGATCCACCCCACACCGGACATATGTCTACGTCACTGTCGGCGTTACTGTGGGCGTCGCTATGAGCATTACTGTGGGAATCAAGACCCGGAGGGCCTCCATTTCCACACGAGGCACCCCTTGCCAAATCTACAGGCTTTGTGGGCCCCGGGATGGCAGTTTTTGCTCCTACAATCAGGCAGGCGTTTGATAGCGGCTCCAGCAACGGCATTGCCTGGTTCTGTGCCACCAGCGATACTGGCGGCCCCACCGGCACCGGGGACGTTTCCACAGGCGAGCTTGCCGCCACCAACGCGTCCCGAATCATGTGGATTTCGTCCACACACACGTCACATGTGCGATAATACGTGTGGCTGCGAGCCTTTTGCGGGGTGCCTCGAGGGTTCAACACGTACGTGTTTGCAAAATAACGCACGTGTTTGGCCGAGCATTGCGCACAAACAAGCTGGCCACATTTGCGGCAGTGGTGTCGGCGGTTAAAAAGCGTGAAGCTTGTGTTGCAAAGACAACACTTGGACGAAGCTGAGTCATCCTGCCATGTAGGCACCAGCACCGACATTATGAGGGGGGATTTGGTGGATTTGGTGGGGTTTGGGGGTGGGGGTTGCGGAGAAAAACAAGCAGCTGTGGTGTTTAGCGAGTAGTGGTGGGTTTGGACAGGCTTCACTCAAAATTCACGCCTGGTGGTGGTGTTTAGTCGGCCTGCTGTTTTTCAAGAAAAATAAGTATGGGTAAAATGTGGCCTTGATGTGCGATAAGACGGAGATGAGATCCGAGGGCGAGCCACTGTGGGGTCACGCGACCAGTGCCGCACGTGACGAGGGGCCATCGGCGCCATACCCACCATGATGACTGCATGTCATGGCGTTATCGGGGTTCCAATAGATAGGGTGTTTTGTGGGGTATACTATGTTAGATGGTATAATGTTTTGGAGGGGTAGGAAAAGGGTTATTTTCCTTTTTTTTTTTTTTTTTTTTTTTTTTTTGGGGTGGTGGTGGTGGTGTGTTTTACCCGTAACCTTGCACAGCATAAGCACTAATATTGCCCCATAATTCCAAAGTATTTCTGAGCAAAACAGAAGATTCCGTTACGGAAATTCCAGAATAACGGTATAAAAATGTATCCATGTGGTTGTTGATATAGTGAAAGTGGGGATTTGAAAAATAAAACTTCGTGAGGGAAGTTGCCATAGTGTCTCATGCTATAAGACCACCTGTTTCTTTGCACCCCCATACACATACATCATTGAAACCCAACGATTCAGATATCCCCTCAGTTTTTCTCCTGGAGTATGCCCCAAAAGGATCATGGACACAACCGAAATGTCGTCATTCCTGTACCAGACCCGGTGTTTCCATTCGGTAACCTTTGCAACCTTTTATGTCTCTTGGCGTTCTGTCGTGGTTTTATCACAGTGCCCAGAAACACAGCCAAACCACTCTCTCATGTTAAATACAGCAAAGTGTCAGAATATAGTTAGTGATCGTCTTTTGCACGTGCGTGCTACTGATCACCATGTGAAAATGAATAGGCAGCAGGAAAGTGGGATAGATAACCGACAGAAGTCACACAGAAACAGAGCGATATCCTGGGGAAAACAATTAATCAACAGCCATCTTCACAGATTCCAATAAAAAGTCTCAGTACACTAGTAGGACTAGTCGGTAGTCATCGAGGCTTTAGGTCTTGGTATGTATCAAGCAGGCCCCACCCAAGGCACCTGTAACACTAGGCACGGAAAGTGGCGAAAAGTAACATTGAAAACACCTCAGAATAGTTTGTATTTCGTGGCGTTCGCATATTTCAAAGGTCCTGGAAGTTCTTCTTGAGGCTTTATCGAAGTTTTTCTCAATTGGTGTTGGGTCTTTAATGTCTCGCGTGCAATGAGTTTTATAAGCAAACATAAGCAGAAGCAGTGTAAGAGTCCCACAAGTTTTTTTATGTGAAGTCTTTGAGGTTAACTGTGGGGGTCTGAGTGCCTCTCAGCCAAAGCCATATAGACTAACCAAAAAGGTGGGGGTTCTCCTTGATCATAGATTGTCTGTTTTTTCTTTTCATGGAGCAGAAACGGGGTTTGGCCATTGCATCCGAGTAATGGGGGTCCATCAAGAGTAGCTGTAAAGCTTATGGCGTCAATACGAAAGGAGGGACTGCGCTCACCCACACCTCCAAGGTAAGTATAAGGAAACCTTTGGAGATGTTTCAGGGGAAAAAGCCATGGCATTTAGCCGCCATCACCTTCTCCAGAAATCTCGTTTATTCTCAACCTGGTGTGCACGTGTATTAACAGGAGGTGTATTAACAGGAGGTGTATTAACAGGAGGTGTATTAACAGGAGGTGTATTAACAGGAGGTTGGGAGTGGATCGTTTTCGCAACCGGGCACAGCCGAGGGTTACTCAGAATGAAAAGGAAAAATATATCCCGAATGAACAAGCTAGCTCATTGAAATCTGTGGAAATCCCGCTGTCTGAATTCCACAAAAGATTCTTCCTGAAACCACGTGATCGTATGCAAATACCACCACCCAAAGCCAGCTGACTATACTCACTCAATCAGTAGCTCCACTATTATAAGCGCTTTGGGTAAAAAAGCACAAGCGTATGGTATAGAAAGGAGTTACTACCCCAACCGTACCGCCAGGCGTCACTGTCTTTTCCTCACTGAAAACAATTCCCTTTGACGCCAAGCTGGCCTATAGTGACCACCTAAAAGTACGCCATGTTCTACTCAATGGACCTAGCGCTTCAAATCGCCCTTTTGTCAATAGAGCCCGGGATTATAAGCAGCCTTTTTCATGGAGACTGAAAAATCCAACAACCCAAGTTTCGCCGTAACCCCTGCCCTCAGGAGCACACGAGGCTTGTCCCAAGATGGAGGCCGCAGGTGGTGTAATATTGGGAAACGTAGTATTGGTAGTGCTGCAAAAGAACGAAGGGCCAAAAGCGGATTGCTTGGATTCCGCAGAAAGTTCCAAACCATACCCCTTGTTTGATCCCGAGGAATGTGAGTGTTATGATCTCGGCACTGTGCAAGCGCCCCTGAAACAAAGCACGTAACCAAGACCCGAGAAAGTGAGGATGCAAAACACCATCACGCCAGGCCCAGAGAGAATTTAGTCAATATTGAATTTTTAAAATAGGCCCAAGAAGGAATACCCCAACAAACACAAACAAAACAAAACAAACCCATACAAACACAAACAAAACAAAACAAAACAGAAACGCTTTTTCTTCCCCGCTTCCCCTGACACCCCATCCTTCTAATTACAGAAAATTCTTCCCTGCAATAGAAACGTAAACATGTAAAACGTGAAAGGTGGTTTCATCGTCCATAGCCGCATCATACAGGGCTATTCTTAGGCAGGGCCAAGCGGTGCACTGGATTCACAGTGCGCGGCGCACGCGGCACGGTAAATAAATAGCCGGCCTGAATCCAGTAGAATTTTTTTTTTATTATATTTCACCACAGCAATCTTCCTTCTCTGATTTCAGACTCTGATTTCAATCTAAAGAATATTTCTACTATCGCGCATTTCTTATCTTACTTGCACGAGCCCTTCCTTTGAGCCCTTTTGTACTCCTTATACCTTTTTCATGATGATGAAATTTGCACCCATTGCGATTCTTCTCGCTACGTTCGCAGCCGCAACCCCAGTGCCAGCAGTTGAATGGGTCACTGTCACCAGATACACGACGTTTTTCGAAGACGCCACCGACGCCAATTTTGCTTTTGCTGCTGAAGAAACCCAGCCATGCGCCGAGGAAAATGATTTTGTTCAAATGACCGCTCAGGCGTACTCGCAGCCAACTGGTGGTTTATCCGACCCACTTAATGATGAAGTTTTTCGGGCTAATGCTATACAGGCTCTTCAAGCACAAGCAGATGAAGTAAAAGCGTTACGGGAAAAAGAGGCTCAAATCCAGGCTCAGGCAAGGGCGGCCCACGAAGCAAAAGAAGCTCAAAGACAAGGAGCACAAGGACAAGCCGTTCAAGGACAAGCGGTTCAAACAGAGGCCGTTAAAACAGAGGCCGTTCAAACAGAGGCCGTTCAAGCAGAGGCCGTTCAAGCAGAAGGCTGTTCAAACAGAAGCAGCTCAGGCGCAACCCCCTCAGGCGCAACCCCCTCAGGCGCAACCTTCCCAGGCCCCCTCAGCAACTTCCCCCAAAGGCACTAAAACCGGCCCTTCTGGTAGACTGGTGATGAACAACAGAGGTTCAAGCCCAACCTCAAGCACCGGGGATGGCGTATTTGCCGGACACGCCACCTACTACAATCCAGGAATGGGTGCCTGTGGAATGGTCCACGCCGACTCCGACTTCATTGTGGCTGTTGGCGACAAGTTATATGAGCTGTACACCCCCGGTGGAAACCCCAACGAAAACACCTTGTGTGGTGCAAAGCTTATTGCTCATTATGAAGGGAAGTCCGTGGAAGTGACTGTAGTAGACAGATGTGGAAGTTGCCTGCCTAACGACTTAGACCTTTCCCCTGTTGCCTTTGCCCAGATTGCCAACCAGGGGTTGGGAAAGATCAACTTGACTTGGGAATGGGCTTAGACCTTGCAGGCCCTCCAAATGATGGGGAAATACCCGACCTATACCTTGATTGCATAAATTTAGTTCTCCTCGCATTTTTAACTCCAAATTTTTATATAATTTTGATCAATACAGAAAAGCATACCTGGGTTGTTTCTTTACCCCTTTGTAGATCTTTTAGCATATATATTTGCATTGTCTATATACTGGGGTGGCTGGAAAGATGATATCCTCTTTATAGCGATATGCAAGGCCCGAACCCTTGCATAAATTGCAGTTCATGATCACGAAAAAAGGCCACATGTTTTTGGAATTTATCGCAGTTTGATTGAATTCCTAGCGGGCTCGACCATTTCCTCGGCTTCGGAATGGTCTATGTAGCAAAGGTACCATCTGAAGAAATATTGCCGTTTTTTTAAAGAATTATAGAGTGTGAATGGACTGTGTGCCATTTTTGGTGATGATAGAGCCTTTCCTCCAGAATATTCACTTCTAATAATCTTCACATAATCAATTTGGTATGGTTGAAATACATTTAGAATTCACGATAATCAGTGTTCATTTCAAAGAACAGCATATCAAGTGCTTAGTTTGTGGATATGAGTAATCAATCTTCTACAGTTAACAGTATCTCATTTCATGCCTTGGGACCAACAAACGGGCACGATTCTAGGAATATTCAAGTCGGTGTTCAGGGGCCCAGCAAAGAGTGCTGGAAACACAGAGACTTTGGATCGTGCGTCCATCGAACTTGTTATATTATTTTGATGCTAGAATAGGAAAACAGACAGCACAATATTTCCGTCCCTATGTTTGCTTCAAGAAGCTGTCCAGACAAGTGTGCACAGACTATTGTGGTAAATCCGAAGAATATTCACATGCTACAGTATTAGAAGTGAAATACCGGTAGATGTGGCTGAGGTGTCTTGCAATTTACCAACCATGGGAAATGATAAGATGGGGGCTGGAGAAGTGACCAAACCCGAATATTTTCCCAGAACTTTTGGTACGGCGGATAACTTAGATATTGGGCTATTCGTGATTCAAAATTTAGATGGTATTATTACTGAAGAAGATGCCGAATGCAACCAAACGATTGCCCAACTTGGTGATGGGAAGAATACTCCCTTCTATCTTCGGGACCCCATAACAGGGGAATTATTCTTGGATTCATTTGGGCCTGAGGATTCTGAAACCAAGTAAGAAGAGAAGGGTAGCTCATTTAGTCCCTCACTACTGAAAATTACCAAAATTACCCACATGATTTGCTTAATGACGTTGCATGCCACCGTAGATCAGACATCAGAGGGTGACTAGTGCGATCGAAATTGTCCTCCGATATTTGGCTGGGCATGAGTGATCAAAACGAGGTTCTTTTCGGGGAAATGACGCCAGGAGGTGTCGAAGAAAGACCGAAGAAGGCCTCTCAGTGGGTGAACATGGATGCGTTTTGTTATTTCGGACATGGCGGCAGTAATTATTCCTGGATTCCAAGAATATCGGTACTGCATATAACCCGGACACCCCGTGCAGGATACACACCCCCATGGTCAATATGTGTATGGACTGTGGCTGTCTTGGGGGAGAATTATTGGCTCCTGAAAAGTAGACCCTAGAACACCCGTTTCTACTCCTTTCGGCTTTCGTGATCATGTCCTGGTCCGAATCCACTTTGCCTGTTGGGTAATGGCCATAGTCGACTGCACCCTCGGAAATCAGCCATTCGCGCATCGGACCGGGCCCCGTTCCGAATTCACGAACATCCATACTAAACTGAAATAACAAACTGGCAAGCTAAAACACCGCCTGTTTTTTCACGAATAAAACGTAACGGTCGGGTTATATAAAGGAACCCCAGAGATAATTCTTGGTCTCGTCATTCACTCAGCATATCTTGTCCTCTCATCACTATTCTTGGCCACCCTGCTGGAAATTTCCCAGACTGCTACCCCTCTAGCAATTCAGCAGCAAACCCTTCACACTCAATGACCGACCGGCTTACCCAGCTCCAAGTATGCTTGGACCAGATAGTGGCGCAGTTCAATTCCACAATCAATTATGCCAATACCCAGAGCGAATTGGCGCTTCTAGACCCCAATCCGTCTTCCGTGATCAACTTGGCGGCCAGTGCCCCGCTACCGGGAAAGAAAGAGGCAGACGGCGATAAACCAGACACCGCAAACGGCGCGGCCGATGATAGTGCTACAGCAGCAACCACAACAAGCCAGGCCAAGCAGCCGGACTTCGACGAAGTGATCAACGAGCTCTCCACGGACATCATCTTGAAGTCGCGGCAAATCAGCATGATCATCGACTCTCTCCCTGGAATCGGCACTTTACCGGAAACGCAGTTGGAGATGATCAGTGAGCTTATGGGCGAGTTGGAGGAGACGGAAAAAGAGCGCGTGGAGAAGATGAAGGAGAAGGACGTGCTTTTGAAGTGGTGCGAGGATCTTATTGTGGAGGTGTCCGAGGGCATCTACCATACGAGAACATGATGCACTATGTGTGGTGGTGAAGTGTGGAGTGTGAGCAAGGGGTGGTTCTTGGCGATCGGCCCTGTCGAGTCTGTCGCTAGGTCATGTATGAGAATGGAGACATTTTATTAAGTTTCTGGACAAACTGTGAAAAGTTAAGCAACCTCAAAAAAGATGGCCCCTGCGAAGGTGGGACATTAATTGCACACGTTTCGTTTTCGGATCATTCTGATTGACAGGCGGAAGTGAAGCCTAAAGAGTCCGCGAGGAACACACAAGGTCCATGGATACTGTAAAAAACGTCCGTGGTGTTTTGATTGTCTTATCTTTTGGTCATTCTCATTGATATCTTATACCAATCGAATCAGACTAATCAATCTATTGAAATACATATATTGCCACATTCTCCGGGACTGGAAATGATTTCTTGTGATTTAGAACAACACATGGATATCTCGTTCCCAATTAATTGACAAAATACATCCCGACCAGCACCACATGTCGGATACAGTGAACCTGTCGTGCTCTAAAGTAAAGGCCTGAATTTCCACAACCCTGATTCCTCTCCAAGTACTCAATAATACATTTTTCTTCCCTTCCTCAGCAAATACACATTGCGGCAGGACAATACAAGCTATATCTTATAAATCAATACGATTTGACAACCTCTGGATCTGGCACTCTGTATTTTTGACCCCATCTAGTTCTTCATGGCATGAAAAGTTTAAGGTATGCGTTGGCGAATACTTCATTTTTTTTTTTTTGAAAATACTATCACAGGTTATAACTGGATCATAATTTCTCATCAGGTGAATGTAAAACGGTGTTTCCCTCTACCCACCGTCTCCCTAGGGAAGTAATCCTCGTGAAGAACTCTGCCCAAAGGGGAACCATCGTATTAGTAGATAGTTATTATCGGCCTAGAGGAGTCCTAGTGCTCCAGTCAAAACCTCGACAGCAAGAAAGAGCAATTTGCTCTGCTTCCCGAAGCTTGACCAGATTGGCCCCACGTACGACTTTGCAAAGCCAGTTGAGATTTCCTAAGCGGATGTATCAACTGAAGCCATTGGAATCCCTAAATGGCTAGAATCTTTTGCTCTGACATGGGACTGTGGGAAGGGAAGAATTTCTTGGGAAAATGTACAATAAAACCTCTTTTTTTCAGAAAACATACACCCAACAGAAATATCAACATATAAAGTACATTCTACAATGAACATTTAAGCTGATTTTAGAAATTTCTGTCGAAACATTTTCCAAATCACATTAAACCATAAAACCAACCAGACTCATTTTTTAACAAACGGTTACGGCCATACCACTGAGAGAGCACTGTTTCCCGTCCGATCAACGTTAGTTAAGCTCAGTAGGGCCGCACTGAGTAGTGTAGTGGGAGACCATATGCGAAATTGCGGTGCTGTAATCTTTTTTCAGTTTCAGAAAGTCAAATCATTGCAAAAAATCACTACCAAAGTTAACCACTACATCAAACTAACACCTGTCTGCGTTCTATATTGTCTATTTTATTCTACTGTAAATATCCAGCCGTCTATGTAAAATGGGCTGGTCCTAATGACTATAAGCCATGCAATCAAAATCCCACCCTGGAAGTAACTTGGCCGCCTGGCACTGTGCCACTGTCCACCCCAAACCATACACCAATGGACTGAACTTGACGAAAAACGCCACCGCAGCTATCGCGTACGCCCCGTACGCCCAAAGCCAAAGCGCCGACATGAGCCCACGGCTTCTGCTGGCGCTGGCTTCAACGAATTGCGACATGGTCAAAATCAAAAACAACACACTGGTCAAGTAGTGGTGGGCAAATAATTGCCGCGTCATGAACCAGTAAGGCACGAAGTGGAGCGCCCAGCCGCTGGCGTATTGCAACAGCGCAAAAAAGGAGGCGGATTCATGGCCCAGTCCGCTCGGCTGCTTGAATGGGTTCATGAGCCCGAGCACGTACAACGCCAACTTGACCCCAACAATCGCCAACGCCACGAGCCCGCCATAATAAACGACAATGTTGCCCAAAAGGTAGATATGGCTACCGTTTTCATCGGTCAAGCGCTCGTTGCCATGGCCGTTGCTGAAGTAATTGATTCCTCTCAAAACGAGCGGCCACGTGAGTGGCGTGGACGCATAATCGTGCTTCTTTGTGAATCCCTGGTTGGTTCTCCACATGGCCCGGTGGTACTCCGCGATTTTCCACAAAAGCAGGAGTTGTGGCAACTTTACGCGGGGGTACGTCTCCACATCATTGTCAATCACCGGGTGGTGGTTGTTTTCCACGTACCAGAGCGTGTTGGGCACCGTGGGGCCCAGAATACAAAGAACCTGGTTCTGGTTGAAGGCCCAGTCGGGCAACTTGACATCGTGGCCCACGAGTTTACAGTGGGTCCCTCTGTGGAAAAGCTGGAACACGGTTTCGGTGGCGCGGAGCTTTCTCAACGGGAGGTCGTTCTCGGAATGGGGCTTTTTGCCGACAATGTCCACTTTCCACTCGTAGTTGATGTCGGCGGTGTCGGTCCTGTTGCCGTGGCACGAAACCTCGTTGGAGTAGTCGTGCTCGGAGTTGGGTGGCCTGACGTCGTTGGCACGCAAGTACTTTTTGGTGGCCTTATGGTACAACTTGACCGTGTCGCCGTCCATGATGGGGCGGAATTTGGTGTCCAACTTGCCGTCGTAATTGGTGCCGTGGGTCTCAAGCACCCACTCGTTGTTGGCGTCGTCGCCGAACCCGTACATGGACACCTGCTGCTCTCCAGAACCGCTCTTGTAGCGCGAGTCGTGCGAGTGCAAGTACTCGTCTAGTCTATGGTGCTTGATGGTGACAGTACTGCCGTATGAAACATCCACAGCGGTGTTTCGGAGGTTGTCCGAGTCAGCGAGGCCTGCCTTGAAAGAAGGCGACATAATCCCCGACCCAGGCCCGTTGAACGGAAGCAGCATGAAATGAACAGAAAAGATGCCACAGTAGATTGTTGCGGGGACCACAATGAAGGCCACCAATCTGCAAACCACATGGGCTGCCAACTCTTTTATGGTGACTTCGAGGTCTCCAATATACGCCCACACCTGCAAGGAGGTCCAAATAAGCACCCACAAAAGCGTGAAGAGCCCCGTGAGTTTGGTCGAAACCGTAAGACCCAATGCAACCCCGGTCGCAAGCATCTTCTGGAACCATTTTCTGGAGAAGGGCTGGGCCACCTGGAACTTCTGGAACGACAACACCGAGAGCGAAGTGAACGCCACCAAGCCGCTGTCAAGCATAATCAACCTTGACTGGGTGGCCAAGGAGTTTTCAAAGATAACGAGAAGTGCCCCAATCCCTGCAATCTTCACGCGACATCCAGAAGCCCGCAACGCCAAGAATGTCAGCACCGCGGTGACAATACCGCAAACCGCCGAGAAGCATCTCATGGCCACATAAGGCACATTGTCGTCGAAGGCATCTCCAATGGCTTCAAAGTCGAATTGGCCGTTCCAGCCAAATAAAAGACCAATCCAATAGAAAATGAGCTTCACTAAAGGTGGATGTACGTCAACGAAAAACTCGCCGTGGTAGTAGTCCTGGGCAAACCCGCCAAAATGGGTCTCGTCGAAGATGACCTTCAGTGGCAGATATAGGCGGAACGTCCGCACAACGGCTGCCACAGCCAAAACCACAACCAAATATTTGTAATCGGAAGCCACCAATGTGGCCTTAGCAACCACGGCAGGCGACAACTTTGTGGAGAAATACGCCCGGAATCTTCCGGGCTTATAGCCGGGGGCTAGGTGGGACTCCTTTTCCGAAAACAGCATCTTTTGGTTCACACCGGAGAAAATTGAAACCGCAATATTTAATTGGTGATGGATGTCGGGAAACCACTGGTGAAGACCGAGTGAAATGTCGGGGCCTGGCACTTGCAATGGATGGAAAGTGCTGCGCGTAGTGCATGGGGACGGGGCGGGGCCGGGAAACACAACTCAAAACGCGCACCCCCGGTGAGATACTGCCCCGGTTCTCGTCTTGTCATCGGTGGCCGGGGGCAGACGCGACATTCCGGAATGAGCTTTTGTATGTGCGCGGAGAACTGCCCTTGGAGAAGAGCACGAGCCCGTGAAGACAATTCAAGAGCTTATAGCCATCGTGGAACATGGTGAATTTTGGGGTAATTAAATCTTTTGACTCGGTTTCCGGGTTTTGGGGTTTTGGGTTTTGGGGTCCAAAATGTCTACTGGTTCTGATTCGGCATCGATCTGGCTGTTCCCGCAGTGTCGTAGAGGCCATTGATTTATCCGGAACAGAGGGATTCTTCCAAGTGCTAAAAGATGGAGTCATACGACGTTTTTTTGTTGTCTATAAACGAAAAACACGACTCTGGTCTTTCTACCCGCGTCGTTTCATTCTGAGTTTCGACGGAAGCATAGAGTTTTGACGAGTTTCTGCTGAATGATAAAACAGGTCTTGGGTTGCGCGGTATGGTTTTCGCAGCCAATAAAGGTGTCCAGATTGAAGGATGGAAATTCCGTCAGGACTCCGTAAAGTGTGGTGGATTTCATCCGATTCACGCAGTTTGGTCGAGGTCGAGAAGTGAATGCACCGAAGCTAAGAAAAGTGTTCCCCATTTGGTTTGCTGCGGTTTTCGGTGAATATTCACGTCGCACTATGAGAAAGGCGTCCGCCTAGTTTATGAGCGTCATTACTTTCAGTTGGGTCTGATCACCGCCATCTTCCTATTTTCGCCGAATGAGCTAGGATGTCGATACGCCGTATCATAACCACGTTGCCCAACCAAACACAATGACATTACTGTGTGTTGGTTAGGAGATTCTGGCGGAGACATTCTCCGGATTGAGATCTTGTGGAACAGGCCAGCAGATCTTCTCCATGCCCTGTTACGCTCCAGATAAGCGCGTTCCCGGCGATATCTAGATCATATCTCCAAACTGGAAGGACTTCGCCTTGCACTAGTGGTCAAAAGAAGCATCTCAGCATCGCCACAAAAGTACAGTGGTTTAATTCGCCCTTCACGCTATACACCGGGGGAAATGTCACGTACAAGTTCTCTGCCGCCCACAGCGGTCACCCCTCGCCACAGATCATCCATCAGACTATTAGCATATCCTCCGATAATGATACGGGCAACTGTCGAAACCAGGCTTGGTCAAAAGCGTCCAAAATCCCATCAGAACCATGCCTGGACGGCCGTAATGGGACGCGTTTCTCTTGCCATGCACCAGTATCAGGCCAGTAGTGACGGAACCAACCAGTAGTGACGAAACCAACCTGAAGTTATCCGGACCATCCATCCTTCACGCTGTATGTGGCAATATCTCAGCCACATAAAACACCTGGAGTGCAACCACCACCCTAATACCCAATGTAAAGCCCCCCGCTGCGCTCCTCGAGCTCCCCCGCAATATAAGACACATAATCGGATTTAGGGTCCCAGCCAAGTTTCGCCGTGCACCGCACGTTCTTCAAGTGCGGGAGCCGGGCCTCGCTAAGCGCCAACGCCAAGTCGATGGGGTCCAACTTATCGGTGGTGCCAAGCATGCCGCTACTATCTATGTACAAGGCACGGAGCGGGCGGGGGTCCACGGTGTGCTGGAGGTAGCGCTCGTCAAAGAACTCCGCCGAAAGGTAATCCACCGAGACCTCAAGCGTGGTAAATTCGGGCAGAGTTCAAACACCGAGTCGAGCGAGTTGGCGTGGAGTCCCGGCATGGGGAACTGGATGCGGAGCGACTTCAAGTTGCGGCCAAATTCTAGGAGCAAGTGCTGGAAGCCAAAGTGTTCTACGCGCGGACAATGGGCAAACTCCATGTGGCGGATGGTGGAGGGGAATTCCGACTGCATCAAGAACTCGTCGGAAATGCCCCCCGAGACCCGGAGGTACTCGAGTCGAGGAGGCCATTTCATGTTACTGTAGTCGTTGATTTCAAGCGACGACCGCGGGAACGAAAGGTGGGTGAGCGAGTCGAGCTGGCGGATCGACAGGAAGAGCTCCTCGAGATTGAGCGTCTCGGAAACAAGCCGCAAGTCCAACGACTTGAGGTGCACGCACCCGCGGAGCGCCATCAACGGGCCAAGGCCAAAACTGGTCTGTGGCGCGGTGAAATGCTGGAGCACTGGCCGCGAGCGTTTAAGGAGTTTGGCCACCGACGCGTTTTTGCCGCTCTGGTTGACGTACGAGAGGTCTAGCTCGTGGATATACGTGCCGAACGTCTTGTGTGCATTGACGGTGTCTACAAAGCGGTGGAAGTTGTCTCCCCTCAACTCGGGCCGCCGGTAGAGCAACGGCGCCGTCACGAGGAGGAAAAGCTTGTTCAACCGGAGGAACCGCGGCTTGAGGTCGCCCTTAAAACGCAAGATTTCAAAGATGTACGCGAGAATCTCCAACGGAAGCACGAGCTCATCAGCAGCCTTGGTTTTCCGCTCGGCCGCCTGTTGTTCGAGGTGTAGTTGCCTCATATGCTCGTCGCTACCATAGAAAAGACAACACGCCAAAACATCCACCTTTTCAAACTGCGAAAGCGGCCATATTTTGCCCCGCAAAGATGCCTGCTTAGTGAGCACATACACTGACCGGATATTGTGGTTTGTTTCCGGACTAAAGTCCTCCCAGTTGCCAAATCTGTCGGTGGGGGTTTCTTCGGCATCGGAGTTGCCTTCCTGCTCCCGTCCTTCCTCTACAAAGCTGGATTTGTACACATATCTTCTGTAGGGAGGACGGGTTTTCTTGGGACGACGCTTGTTGGCTATACTGGGCAAGCGGAGCTTACGTGATCAGCCAATGGAGACCACGAAAATGCCGGTAGGTAGAGAAGAAAGGAGAAAACGAATGAAGCCTTTCTTTTGAGACCCCGGGATATCTATAAGAGGGTCGTGTTTAGTTGTGGCACCAGAATAAAGAGTACTTGGAGCTTTTTCGTGATATCGGCCTTGGTTGGATGGGACCCTCGGAAGTAGGTTGTTCCGGGTACACCAACAAACACTGGTGCTCTCAGTTTAAAATTGAGTATCACGGGGTAGGATCTTCGGAAACAAGAGACAGGGATACTCTTCCGACGACCGGATGTTTAGAAACCTGGATAAATTATCGTTTAGAAAGGGATCATCCCTTTCAGCCCATCGGAAAAACTCTCATCGGAGATAAGCATCGGGCCGGTGTACCGGGGTAACCGGCGATGCGCAAGCCCCCGGAATTGGTCTGGGACCTTTGAATGGTGGCGAAAACATGGGCAGGGGTTGTACACCCGTGATAGTTTCGTGGGGCTGGGAGAAAATCAAAGGTGTTGGACCGCTATGTTTAGGGGAGCATCCGATACTGTGTATATACTGAAATGGGGCATTTGCGTGAAAATTGTGGGAGAGAATTGTGGCTTACCAGCATCTCCCACTGTATGGTCGCCACGGGTGATTTCGCATTCATTGTTCATGGTGCAAACGTATGGGATACCTTAGAAAGTGCGCGTGAAGACATCTATGGAAAACACAGGGTATATCTTGTTGTATATCGGAGTTAGCAACATCGTGTGTGCTCTTAAAGTTGTGTCGGTGCTGCGCCGCTCGTCCTTGGAATCTACGGCCTGGAGTGACACTAAAAACATTTGCCAAGAAATGAAGAGTGTGACGAATAAGGAAATCTTTAACTGTGCTTTGGGATGATCAGGATGTTTCTTCCTGGAGATAAGAACAATTCTGTCAAATGTATTTCTGATGTTGTAAGACTTGGGGTGCTACGTCAAGGATGCAATGTAAGGGTGGATCGAGTCTAAAGGTGGACAATCTTGTAGGTGTTGATCGCCTTCTCTCTTTTTCCTGAAGAACCGGCTCGTTGGTTTAGGAATCTCGTTTTATACGAGCTCTTTTCTGAGCCATTGATCTTCTTTAATACTGATTTTCCGTGGTTCGGGCCTTGTTACTTGCAGAAATACAGGTAGGATAAGCACCAAGTGTGAACTTGATGGATGTGAATCCCCAAATAATCAAGATTTGCTCATCTAGAAAACCTCCCCATATCACTAATTCCGATGGCTTGATTTCAAGATTTCCAGGAGGTGATGTGGTTATCATTAAGCCTCAGGGTTTAGATGGTTCTTTTTCTAATTGCACTGTTTTATTTGATCCTAGATTGTTATGGGATCGTTCCGGACGAATCTCTTGGTACAGGCTTGTCACTATGGGTATTTCAAGAACAGTTCTACCAAAAACCAGGCAATTCGGGTGAATTCCAGTCCGCACCAAAGATCTGTCAAATTCTCTATTACGCGCACCAAGTGGCATCAAACATGGATGAGCCATACAGTTTTAGTCGGGGAAAATTCCGAGGCCTCCAGAGATTACAAGGTTTTTTTATCCCTAAGATAACCCACTCCATTGAAAGAAAAAAGAAGCAACCAAAAAAAAGCATGGAAAACATTGCAATATGGAATTCCATCACCCACTCCGCAGCCACACTTTGCAGCAATGTTAGTGCGTAGAGCTCATCTAGGCACACTTCATCTTTCAATTTAAACAAGTGGAATTCCAATCCAGCCCCCGTATAGAGAGCCCCAACCCGCATAAGTGACCTGCTCCCTGAAAATTCCCCAAAAACATATCCCCACAACAAACACAAATACAAATACTACAAATACTCCCGATTATTCGAACACCAACCAATATCCTCAGACCTTATCTGGAGTTTGCGCCTGCAGGGCAACAACCACCAGAGTGTTTTTCCGGGTGTTCTTATGTGTGTATGCAGTACACGATCTCCCGCTCGTTTCTTTTTCTGGGGGTGGTTTCTTTTTTGGCTCCTCGCTGCACCAGGGCGGTCGTGCGCGGGCTAATCTCGCGTGAGGAGACCCCCGTAAAAAAATTTTCCGTTCTTCACCTCCTCCATATATATAAATCTGCACCCATTTTCTTTTTCTTTACTTAATTATTTCTCAAAAAAAAAGAAAACATTAACTTCTAATATGGTTTTAGTTCAAGATTTGTTGCACCCTAACCCAGCCTCTGAGGCCCAAAAGCATAAGTTGAAGACGTTGGTTCAATCGCCAAGATCGTTTTTCATGGATGTCAAATGTCCTGGTTGTTTGAACATCACCACTGTTTTCTCTCACGCCCAAACCGCCGTCACCTGTGACGGTTGCTCTTCCGTTTTGTGTACTCCAAGCGGAGGTAAGGCCAAGTTGACCGAGGGCTGTTCTTTCAGAAGAAAGTAAGATGGCTGAAGGAACGTGAAAGTGAACATGAAAAAAGAAAATCAAAAAAAAAAAATCAAAAAAATCAATGAATTGTTGAAAAGAAGCAAAAGAAGCAAAAAGAAACATTTGGGACTTTGACGCTCGGGTTCTAACCGCCGAGCCTTAATGTTACATGGGATCATTCTTTTTTTTTCTCTCTTTCTCCTTTTGGGGGGTAGACAAGACCGTCTACCAACCCAACCAATCATCTCGCTAAATACTATTTACTTCTTCTTCAGTCATGAAGGCTTTGCATTTAATGACTGGATCTCCACAAGGTTGCCGTGTGCTGAATCAGTGCTGAGTAGGCACTAGACGCCTTGTTTTGGTATTATCCTTAGAATGCATCTGTATAATAGGTTGTCTACGGACAGGTTGGAAATACTCAAATATATAAATGAATATCTTGTTGAACCATGGTGTAGATGTTAGGATTGTTTGAAGTGTCGTTGGGTTGAAATCGCTCAACCCGTCCGCATTTTCTATGTACATGTGCCCTATAGGCTATCTCCCTTCGTAATCCTTCAAGTCAACGTCGAAGTTGGCCTTCTTACCCTTGGTGCGGTATTTCTTCGACTGCTCCAACTCGGTTGCCAAAGCATCGAGCTGGTCAAGCGGATCGTCAAAGTCACTCTCTTGTCTACTGATGAGTTTCTTTTGCTGCTGCTTTCTCTTCTCCTTCATGACAAACTTCCGTTGCATGTTCGACATGCGCTTCAATTTGTCCATGTTTGCATCCGTCATTCTCGATTTCACCACTGCACTTTTCTTGCCCAAAGCCCAGAGATCCCCTTGTCTTGCCTTTCTGGCATCGTGGTAGTCCTGTTTGCCAACACTGCGAGGGATTTGCCAGAACTCGATATTGCCCGAAGGTGCACAGACCTTCAACCGCACGTTCTTCTTGACCTTGTCTGGAGTTTCAAGAATCCGGGGCAATGCACTCGAGTCTTCAAACTGGTGTTCTCTAGCATCCTTGATGTCGCTGATGCTTTGGGTGTCGTTTTTGGCTCGGTGCATGATGAGGTATGAGAAGTTTCCCGATTCGGTGTTATTTCCTCCTGGTCTGCCCGACCCTTGTAACAGTTTTTTTACGTTTTTTCCGAGTTTATCGATTCCAAACCCATCCTCGGCATCCTTGTTCCACTGCGTGGCCAACCGCTTGCCTCTCTTGAGCTCCATGGTGTATCTAGGTCTCTCCACCACCTGGTTGAAACTACAGAACTGCAACCTATGCTGGTGTCCGGAAATCTTGTAGAACTTGGGGTCTCCGAGCTGTAAAGGACACACTGCATGATGTGAACATGGTGCCACCACACTCAAATGGTAGTTAACATCATCCTGTATGGTTTCTGTTGCCTTGTGCCCACTGAGTTTGTTTGCTTCATCCACACCCACAACTTCGTAGTCTTCACTGTCCTCAAACTCAAACTTCAAGTCATCCTCAGTGACGTCTCCATACTTAGCGTTGATTTCAGCTTCAAGATCGTCGACGTTTTCCTTTTTTAACAATGAAGCGTCTTCTGGGTCCACGATTGATTCATCTTCCATGTCCTCCTGTTCCATTGCATCAAGGAGTGCCTGTTCATGTTTAATGTGGTCTTCTGTGATGATCTGGTCTTCCTTTCTCAATCTTTGCGGCTTGATGGAAGAGCCTCTTATGTAAGGGCGTGGGATTCTTCCTCGTTCACCGGTATACGACTCGGGACGGAGCATAACCTGTCTTGCTCTGGCCACAATCTCGAACCCAAGCGCATTTCCACGCTCAACGATAACCAAATGCCCATCCGGTTTAAGCAAGCGCAAAATCATGTGTAAGTTCACGTCGACATCCTTAGGGAAGTTATACTCACGCGAAAGCAAAGCCTGGTTGACAATAATGAGCTCGTACTGTTTGGTCGAGGGAAGCGCGTCTCTCATTCTTGTTCTAATCTGGATCTGCGATACGTCCACCGGCCCGACATATTGATCCTCGGGTTCTTCATGGTCATAATTAGTTTCTGGCTCATTGCTGAGTTCTTGCCTGAGTTCGGAAAGACCAATGTCACTAACAGATACGGATGGCTCTGCAGTTTCCGGGACCTCATTTAACTGCCTGGACAACAAGATCTTGGCCCGTTTCTTCATTTCTTTATTGGAGCGTCCCACTACATATACTTCCTTCGTGTTGGGGTGGTATTCCGGACCCATGAGCTCGTTAAGGGCGATCATGCCTGTGGCCGGACCATAACCAATATCAAGGACGGAAGCCGGGTTAAACGATGGGCCTACGCGCTTTTTCAACTCGGAAAGCGCTCTATAAGCATGGGAGTAGTTCTGGAGGAATAAAGCAGCAATATGGGCATCAGCCTCGAGGCTCAGTTCCGGTGCCTTTTGGATCTGTTCTTTCTCGATGGTTTGGTATACCTGCGCAGCTCTCTCCCGGAGTTTATCCGGCAGCACCACCAGCAAAATGTTCTGGTTGATGACGCGGGAGATTTCCTGGGGCAACCGGATGACCAGGCTGTCCACACGGGCCTCAAGCGTGCGTGGATCGAGGCGGGCCTCTTCAGAATTGGTGCCCTGGGTGAAGGAGCCATCGAGGTTTCTGTATGGTGAAGGGGACACCTCGTACCGCGGCTGTTCCGTGGAGAGGGTGACTTTTTTCATGTGCTTTCCATCTAGAAGATCACTTTCTTGCTTGTAATGGTGGTCGCGGACCAAATGGCCAAATTTTTGATTATCTTTGGTCCGGTCAAACGGTAATGGCGATTGTGGAGAGTCTGCGCCTGCACCGGTTTCGCTTTTTTGATCGTGGGCCGAAAATCCCACCGGGTTCCGGCTTGTGGTGGAAAACCTGAGCTGCGCACTTCGCAGAACATAGCAAAGGTTCCTTTGTAGTAGATATTTCCTCGTGATAAACATTTACCGGGGCATATATCTTTTTTGGTGGAGCTAGGTTGGAGGCTTGAGTGAAGAGCATCGTGGCCTGCACACTACGGTGGTGTGTTTATATGCAGTATGTATAGTTGGTCACGTGATGCAAGATCCCCCTCGGCGCCAGCGTTTGTGAATATCCGCCCGCCAATCACGGCGCTGGCTTTAGTAACACTTGGAAGAGGCTGCTTAAATGAATTCATGGCAAGATTTCTTCTTTTTGTGCCCTTTAGAAAATTTTACATGCCTTTAGCCCCGTTTTAGCCCCCTGTCATTCTTTTCTGGGTGAAGAAGAAAGAAGAACAAGTAGACTAAATTCCAAGGGGATCTCGCGCGCGAGAATTTATGGGTGCAAATTTTCTTAAACGCGGGCGTATTTCAAGTTTTTTGGAGCCCCTAGATGAATATTCGGATGAATATTCGGGTCAACATTTCGGGAAGATAACGAGGCCTTGAGCCATGCAAATGAATGTTTCTGTCATGTTTCTGTCATGTTTTGTCATGTTTCTGTTTCTGTCATGTTTTTGTCATGTTTTTGTCATGTTTCTGTCATGTTTCAGGTCTTTTTCCGAATCAATGTGGATGCTCGCTTCGTCTTGGATAATGCCCCTTGCCTTGGGATCAGCCAACCCTTTGATTGAGGACGGGAGGAGCCTGGCTCGTTTTTCGGAGACCATGTCTTTAACTCAAGAAAATAGCGACTCAGAGGCCCCAGACAGTGCCATCATAGATAAATAGTCTTTGGCCATTCGGTAGATAATAGGAAACGAGGTTTTGTTTGCCTGATAATAATCTCGGATTGATCTTTTAAGCGGAGCTTGTTCCTGGGCAAAGTATTTCCGAACCTCGGCCTCGACATCCTTTTCGGGGTCAAGAAATTGACTCGCATCATAGAAGAATGTGCTTTTGGTCCTCCTGCTTACCTGCGGCTGATTTTGCACGTGTTCGGTCTTTCTTCGTTTAGGACCACTTTCTTCTCAAGCTCCAGTTTGTAACAACGACAAACGTCGTAGAAATGGTCTTCGGCAGCAGCTACTACCGCACTAGGAAATTGCAACTTGGTGAATACTCTTTTTTTCATAAGAGGATCGGGCATTGTGGCGGGATAGAGGTGCTGGGTCGGCTCAATATTCATGGATAGGGTAATAGAAAAGTCCCCAGTGGGGAGTATTTTAATCCATGTTCAGTTCGTGGATGTATTATAAGGTTGGCTTTTGAAGGAAAATAAGATTAATTGTCAGAAATCATCACACGTCAGCTAAATACTCTTGACGCGTATCTCAGTGAAACGCGTACTTGTTTCTTGTCTACGTTTACGCTGGGCATGCACCAAGGATTGCGTATCGATTTGCGTAATTCGATACAATTGCTTAAAAGCCACAGAAACCGTTTGGTGCCCCGCATTTAATAAAAAAGAGCCACTATCTTCTAATAGTCAAGGGGAAACGGGATTGATTCCGTCTCAAGTATTGTAGACAGCATGTACGCTGGTACGAATAATTTAGTACGCTACTGCCAAAGACTACACGTGCTCCAAGAGACGCCCAACTTTTGCAACTATGCGCCCAGCTGGATCTTCTTGGGACTTTCTTTGGCTGGGAATCGTAAACTTATTACGGCTAAGGGGGGCGTGCAATGGTGAGGGTGTAGTTTTTCAGCAGTAAATCACCGGAGTAAATTGACCATTGCGGAAAAGTAAAACATAGGCGTCAAATTTGGGAATTATCCCCAAATCTTTATAGTTGACTGATGAGAGAATACCCGAGCATTTGCGTGTATTGACGAAGATGTTTTGATGTGAAGTGTGTTGAGTTCTCAGATGCTCTATGCGAGTTTGGTTGGCCGGTGTTTGATGTCTCGAAGATCACGAGAGTGGAGGAGGAAGCGAGAAGATAGTCTCTTGAAGATGCTTATCATTGATGGAAGCTTAGTTTGGCTGTATTACTTGTGAGAGAGCCCCGATGCTGGGTTAGATATAGTCCTATACGCTCTTGTCGATTTGCTCTAAGGGAAGAAATAGCTCCTCTTTCCCTTATTTATTGTTGGGAAAAAGGGTCAGTTTGGTTTCAATATGCGCAATTGATATAATTACACCCATTAGCAGCATCGCAGAATGGTTTAGAACCCTATTCTTTTCAACAAGTACGTCCAGCAATGGACATTATTCTATTACGCAGTTTGTACCGTTTACGCAAGCAACACTTGGGGCCACATTATTGCTCCTAGTTCCCGGTCTCCTCACCTTCCTATGGGTTAAAACACTACCGGCTATATGGCTGACGAGGCTATAATCATTGTCGTAATCCGGCCATCAAGTAAACCACCGCCACCTTACCTGGTTTGTAGCATTGAGGTTAGAATGGCCAGGCTCACTAAACACTTGGTTTTACTTCAAAAAACATGATGTCTCTGGCATGTTGTTGCGGAGGCTACAAGCAATCAACTCAAGAATTTGTTTACGAGCATTGGGTTTCCTCCTCGTCTCGAGAGACTTTCTAATGATGAACATGAGAAGCGCCTGGTTTGTTTATCTTCTTTGATGTTATTGGGATGTGTATTGAGTTTCGAAATCTTCCTTTTTTTTAAAGATGTGGCAGCACTGCTTTTGCATTTTTGGTACTCTTGATATTCTCGTTTATTAATTCGGTAAAAATTAAATATTCAACTTACTTTTGTTGAGTATGGCGCCGTTACAAGAAATGAAGAGAAATGAGCCTCTATCCTACCATCGAAAATTGATAGGACAGAGGTTTGAGTGAACCATCGCCGGCCCGACACCATGCCATTCGAAAAGCATGGCGTGTGTGGACCTGTAAAACTCCGGGAATAAGGCTATTGGATTGAATGTGGCGGCAATGTTGCTGATGACCCAGAACAAAAGCAGGAAGCCAAGAAGAGGGGGGTAGAACATTATACCGACCATCGCCATCATCTCGTTCATGCTTCCCACCGCACACGTGGTGAGACACGTGGTCATCCAATAAACAAGGAGCCCGGACTTCCCAAACGCCACGGTGAAGTCCACCTGGAACGCAAGCGTCACCAAGGAGAAAAGAGACTGATGAACAAAAGGCTGCTGATGGACGCCCCTGTCGGTCAACAAGTGCCATTTCTTGCGGATCACCTCGCGGTGGAGATCCCCGAAAAGTTGACCCCGAAAAACGTCACGATGATCAGGTAAATAAGCCCCACCTGCAAAGGCGCAACCAACACGTCTTCGGTCAATGGCCGTAAGCCAAAAGTAAACAGCCAAGTCCAAAGTGAAATTGAAACCTCGGCCAACACATCAAGAACAAGTCTGTTTTCCACAGGTTCTTGGCTTGTGAGAAATAAGTCCCAATATACTTTGTGGAATATGCTTTCCCTTGATACTAGACCTCAGTGCTGGCGTTTGAAACTGGAATTTTCCAGAAACGAGGGATTCACTCTCTTCCTCGACGCCATGAACAGAGAGCAGGCAATTTCCCCTTTGAGTTTACTTGGGTTAACTTTTGTTGAGGACGGAGGGAATATTTCCAAGAATTTTGGAAAACTTTCCAACATAGATTTGCTCGTGGAGGGCTCTACTTCCCCCAGTCCACCCCCAATTGTTTCTTTTTCAACAGAACATTTCAAACTACCGTTTTCTCCTACTGAGAGAGAAGCATTAGATAACTCATTCAGTATCTTGCTCAAGATGTGCAAGAAAAAGGTGGAAATCTTGAACGGAACCCCCAAAAAGTTAAAGTTGACGAAACTCTCGACTTCTTCCGGCATTGTTTCGAACTACCTCGCAAAACCTATGTCAGCATCGCCAAGAAACAAATAATCATCTACGTTTATGAGATGGCGAAGCTCGGATCTTTTGGAATTGTTGGTTTGTTATCTAATAAATACAGCCCTTCAATATTTTGCACTGAATGTATGTATCAGCTCTACAACTGACAAGCGTATAAATTAGCAAGTGTTCTCAAATAAACGATAACTATTAATATCCAGCGGCACATTGCGTGGTGTTACAAAAGCTTGGGGCTTTGCAATGCCCTGAAATTACCTACATGGACCCATGGTTTTCTTCAGTTTTGTTGAAAAGTAGCGAAAGTAGCGTCGATACCGTCGCTACAAATAAATACTAATACTTGGGTTTTTCTGGAATCGCTACTTCTGGTTTTTCACCGTAGGTTGGTGAAAACCAAAAGCAGGAAAATCCCAATGATCTTTCCAGTGTCTCAATAACAAGTGAAAACCAACGGAAAACAGTCCAGGTGGTCGAATGCTATGAGTTTTTTTGTTGGCCAACTGAAGAGATTTGCACTGTGTAAGTGCGAAAATAATTAATTTCTATACTTGGGATGACTAGGCCGATTTGAGCGAGAGTTTCTGAAACGATTTTGGCATTTCACTCGTATGATGAAGAAATATCAGGTTCTTCACAACGTTTTGTGGACATCTACCTCTTAAACTATGAGGAAGACCCATTCGAGATTGTAGATTCTTGTTAGGCTGCAAAAAATAGATATCTCCATACATTTCATATCAGAAGAAGTTTTTAAAGTCAAGCTGAGACTTCTAATTTTTACTTTTCGGATGCTAAGACACGGCCGGACTAAGGATGGACTATAGTGCCACCTGTTTGACCACCTGGAACTATACAAGGTGTAGTAAATAAAGCATTGGTGACCTACCGAATGGAACTCGTATATATCTGTCGTCGTCGAAATTCCTCCGGCATAAAAGTAGTCAGTAGCTTAGTAGCGATAAAAGTATTGAAATGTCTCCAAAATACCATCGCTACTGTCGCTACTTACTACAAATAAATACTAATACCCGCGAAATTCGGGCAAGTATTAGAAAAGTAGCGACGGTTAACAACACTGTGGTGAGAGGTATTCTTCAAAGAATAGTAGATACTTATCCAGATTGCCTACCTGCATATACATGCCACCTGACTATTACCCTATCCAATGGGTAATTCCTCAAACTTGGGATAAAAACGCAAACTAAATTTCTCAACTCTCCAACTTAAACACTCCCTCCAGGAATATTCACTCTCTGCTCCCAATAGCCTCCACTGGTTGGCAACACAACCTCGCCAGAAAACAGCCAATAAAACCACACCCACCTCCACGCACACCCACCTACAGGCACACCCGTGCACCGCACGCACGAGAAACATTTTCGTCCATGTCACCACCGGTCCTCCACCCCACCATCTAACCCCCCAAAAGCATCCACCGACACCTCGAATTGAACCTTTCCGAAATGTCCAGAGCCTTTTTGACCCTCGCTAGCGTGACCTCTACTCTTGTGGCGTACTCTGCCGCCAAAAGTCCCGTTCAAAACGAGACCAAAAGAAAGTTCTACGAAAACGAAGTGCTGGTGGTTCCCTTGCCAGGAACTGTCACCCCTAGCACAGACGCCGAGGCGGAGTTGTTGGGCCCGCGCACCCTTGTGAACGGTGTGACGGTGCGGTCGGCGGCGCCGCTCGAGTCGGCCGTGCGGTGGGTCCGCCTGTCGTTGTATGATGGCTACTCTGCCGCCCACGCCTACCTCCACGACAAGAAACACACGGTTTTCGAGAAGGAGCGTCAGGTCACCAGCACGGTGGCTGCTCTCCACAGCAAGCATGAGGACTTGTTTCCCAACTCCATCTACATTGTGATTGCCGGGCTTTCGGGAAACATCTTGGCACGCAAGAGAAACTTTGTCGCCCGTGCCGTACCCATTGGCATTAGGAGTGGTTGCTTTCCGGTACTTTTTGCCCCAGACTTTCCACAACACCACCGATTTCTTGTGGCGGGTGGAGCAGAAGGCGTTGCCGGAAGTTGCCAAGCACCAGGTGGCTGCCTTGGAGCAGGCCAATGGCTTTGTTAGTGTGGTTGAAGAATCGGCTTCTTCGGGCCAGCAAAAAGTGCACCATGGATGGGAGAGCGTGAGAAAATCCATTTCTAAAGTCACGGGCTTGAACATTGACGAGGAGGTGCTGAAAAAGTAGGCTGAGTACCTGAAGCGTTGTGGTGTGGTGAAGTGTGGTGAAGTACTGAAAAGAGGGTGGTGACATTGCGGCAGTGAGGTTTGCAGTTTTGGAATTTCCACAGGCGTCGGCTCAAAACAATCATTCTGGAAACCAATCGGGATTTTCAAGCGAGGCGATGTGCAGGCGATTCCTAGCATGTGAAAGCATTTGCTTCTTTCCTTCTATGATCTGGTGCAAGCTCCTTATATCATGTTCACTTTTTGAGTTGGCTCAAAGACGGCGCCTACAAACACTTGTTCAACTTTTGATGTCTTTCTGAGGTGCTCCATGTTTTCGCAAATCACTCGCTCGTCGTGATATCCGCCATGATATCAATAGAATGAGCAAATGCCCGCCCTGAAATGGTGCGGTACATTCGATGCTAGAATGCTGCACCCCCCACTATTGGGCTCGTGCGCTTGCTTGTGCCACAAACAGACACTGATTGTTCTCACAAAACACCAGCCGGCTCAAAAAAAGTCCAACGGGTGCGAATAGAAGTTGATACCAAGAGTCCCCCATCCCTCAATCACAAGCTTTTTTCTTTTGTCTCGCATACGTCCATATTTGCCGAAAAAAAGAATAAAATAAGAATATTCTGGACAGTCTCAAGTCTATGAACAAAGATAGTGTGGGTTTCTCCATTCAAGCCGAGGTTATTGACACCACCGCAGTCCGTCCAATTGCAAACGCCCAACCCAAACTGAAACATCTTCAAATGGAAAAGGCCCCGGGTGCGTCGGTGTTTCTGTCGGCGTATTCTACGTTAAAAAGACCCACCACCGCTGCGGTGGTGAAAATGCTCCATAAGTTGGTGTCGCTGTACCCTCAGGGCCCATCCAAAAAGAAAATCGGCGCGGTGGATCTCCAAAAACTCATTGAAAAGGCTACAAAAAGCCAGAAGAAGGCCATGACTTCCCAGCAAACCCTTGTGGAGGCCCTCTCAACTTGGGCCACAGACTTACCCAATGAAGAAGTTGCTACCATGATGCGTGATTTCACTGACCTCATCGAATGCGTGGGCTTGGCTTTTGCAACCCAGGCTGACCGCTTGAACTCGTTCAAGGTCAAATTGGGTGCCATTGCTAGTCGCGAGGATAGACAACAATTTCTCTTATCTATTCATGAGAACTTGCAAAAACAGTACAATGATACCGCGCTCAAACTGGGGCCCCAGGCTCAACAATCTACCCTCTACTTGGACCAGATAGAGGAGAGTGAATACAACTTGAAACTCATAGAGCAGCAGTTGGCGAGAACTGCCTCCATCAATTTGAGAGCTGCTATCACCGAGTATCTCACATGGCTTCAGGGAGCTTTGATGTCGTTGGGTCAAAGGGCAAATTCTCTTGCAGGCCAAATCCGAGAAGGTGATCCCACATCCCCGGTACGGAAAATGGATATACCCTCCGGTGACAACCCGCTAAGCGACTTCCCTCTCGATAGTTCCAAAACCAGTCCTTTGAACATGCGTGCCCCGGAAAACCAATCGGGGCTGACAAGTGGAAAAAGGGATAAATCAAGAGGAGTCTCTGGTCTAAGAGAAATTGCCGAATTGCTCAAAAAGCAAGATTTCTTTGCCAATAACGTGGTAACAGAACAAGATGCTAACTCATCCAACAGATATAGGGACAAGGATATCACTTACGACATTCGAAACTTCGAGGAAAATCGAGAGGGTTGGGGCATGCACAATTAACTGTTCCTACTGTTTCCGACGAAGCGAATTTGGTTTTGTGATCCAAGATTCCACACACCATGTCGTACTTCATTCATTACCTGCAATATGCATTATTTTCTACATCTTTATACACGAAATCTTCTTTTATCTATTCACAAGTTGTCTTTGAAGATTTTTTTGCCGATCTCGTAGGAGGAAATCATAATGGCACACAGCGGAGCGATCTTCATCACCCGCGGAGCAAACCCGCTATAGAGTGCTCGAGCTCCTTCCGTCTTATATATATGAGAAAGAAACTGAAACATGGAGGCCTTGGTCTTGGGCTCCTTCTGTGTTGCGATTTGAAGTCTGGTTTTACCCACGTCGAAAGGGTTTGTGAAAAAGGCTGAAATGACTCCACTCAAGGATCCCGAAACAAAACTTATGCCAAAAACTTTCCAGTCGTCCTGCTTCACTTGATTATTGTTGAAACTCACCCCCAACTTCGCGCTAAAACGTTCTTTGAAAAACTCGTAGCACAGCCAGTAAATTCCCAGAAAGGGCACATCTCTCCAGAGAGTGATCTGTAAACCGGTGAACATCGAGCCATAGCCATTTTTCTTGAACGAAGCTGTGGAATCTTTTAGTAGAGAGCTGATGAGCTTGCTTCTAGGTTCCTTGCTATGAGTTTCTGAGGAAATGGACTGAAGTCTTGTTTTTAGAAGTTCGATCGGGGAGACAACTGTGGCTGACATTGTTCGTGCAAACATTCCACATAAAAGAGGGTTTAGTGGATGGTTCCGTAGTGGAGATGCTTCCTTCACGTATTCGTATCCGGTGAAGTATATGATATTTGATGGGATGGCCATAAGCAAAGTAAGCGAAAGGCCTCTCCATAACACAGGAAGCCCTTCATTTTTGCTGATGACGACCATTCCTTGAAAAGTCGATGTAATTTTGGGACATTGCTTTGCTGATTCGCAGTATGATGGATTACCCCAGAGAGCCCCGGCTTGGGCCGGCGTGAGTGAGCCTTGAGGAGAAACGGGAGACAATGATGCAGTAATCGGGAATTCACAGCAGTTCTTTACCGTCTGCATAACCTCCTGCTGTTGTATTCGAATTCTTACCACGTCGAATGGAGTAACAGCAAAGGAAGTCAACAATGAGCCCAGACATGCAGAAATCATTCGTTGTATAGCGGTTATATCACCAGGCGGCTGGCTCTGACCACCCTTCGGCAGACTGAAATGAAGGCTTTCATCCTCTATTGCGGCTGCCACTCCTGAAGATGTTGACATTTTGATGGGATCTTAGTTTTCCCAACGTTAACCTTTCGCTAAAACTTCAGGTTATCGAGCAGGTGGTGCGATGGTGTGCATACTCGCTCGCCGCCGCCGCCGGGCCCATCTGGAGATGATTCATCAGAACCTTATCAAAGATCTTTTGGACTGAGAGTCCAGACCACTTGCTTGAAGACAAAAGACATCCTTTAGAAAACAACTCAACAATCAATTTGAAGCTTATTGTAGACTTTTTCAAATTGAATCGCAACACCTATATTGGCAACAATTATCCCCTGGTTAATCTGTTCAAACGAGGTAATAATAGGCTGGCCTTTTTTTTTCTTCACTGTGATCTTGAAAGAACATATTAGTTTCTTCAACAGCTGCTTCAACGTAAGACTCTGCAGTTGTGTTCAAAAGTTGCAAACGTCGGCTTTTAATTGGAGTCTTATTAATCATGATAGATGACCGATGCGCGGACTTGTGACGCGCCGCACGAACAGAGGTTAAGCACAGGCCAATAAGAAATTAGAACCGCATTTCAAACCAGAAGCTTATGGTATTATTCTTCCCCAGATATACCGGCATAGATCAAACACCGAAAACTGCAACCATAAAATAATAAAGGAAGAGTTTTTAAAGCATCAGTTAATTAGTACTCGGAGATGATATCTGTACATGTGTAGATGTTGATATGCCCATCTTGGTTGTAGTTTGTTGCCAACATCATGCGGTGAGGATGGAAAGAAATTCCAGACAAATAATTGGAAGTTCTGTTCGTGAGATAAGTATCATGAGGGTTTCTCAAAGTTGAAACGATATCACCCGAAGTAGTCCAAATATTGACAGTTTTCGATCCTGTTGTGATGATAGGCGCGTGTTCATGAACATCAATGGACCTGATGTTCTTTTCTGCTCCAGTGAATGTGGAAACAGGTAATGAGCTCCGAATGTCCCACAAATTGATATAACCATCTGCAGAACCACTCACCAACTCCCTGAACCCACCTCTTTGCATGTGTACGTTTCTGATTGAGCCCCGTCCAATATTCTTAGCACCACCTCGTCCGCTCTGCCAAATCTTTACCATAGACTCACGAGAGTCTAGCCGTCTATCGTACACTCTCAAACTACCATCATCGAATCCTGCCACAAAGATATCGCCTGCAACCTGATCAGACGTTAAGCTTGTGATTGATGAGGAAGATCGCGCGGGGATGTCTGAAATGCAAAGCTCTCTTGGCGCGTCCCATACTCTAATGATTTTCACGTCTCCACTAACCAACAAGGATCCTCTCGACTGTTGCCATTCACTAATCAATCCTGAACTTTTCGATGTGAGGAGTAAATCGGTCAAAGCTCTCCATGCAGCAACAAGTTTTACTGATTCCTCTTCCTTTTCGCCCTCCACGTGGAAATCTTTATAAATCTTAACAACTCCATCCGAAGAGCCAGTTAAGATTAGCGGAACATCATCCTCATTCAAAAACTTTAAATCAGTTATCTTAGTTCCGAAAGGATTTCCATTTGAAAACTTGTGTAAGACATGATTGTTTTCCCAATCCCAGACTGTCACCGTATCCTTTTCATCCGTTGACACTAGCAATTTCTCAAATTGCATGAACTCAATCAATTTTGGTTGTGTCTTATTACTAAGAATGGTTAAATTCCGATTCCAATCTCCACGAAGAGCCATCTTTTTCTGGGGCTGGGTTTCTTGGATAGTTTCTTCATTTCGATTTCTTCGCCACAACCTCCTAACGTATTCCTCTGAACCTGGTTCATCTATTTCGGGTTTTGACATTTGAGGTTCTTGGAATGTCTCGCAACTATATTCGAAGAAGCCTGAGTCATTAGGTAGCTTCAAGTCTTGGTGCATTTCTCTCAAATGATACCTCGGTGATTTGGGCTGAAACTCAACACCGTAATGACTAGTGACAGGTCCCGAGTTGAGAATTCTTGTCAAATTATTCAAGTCAGTGTCCTCGTTGATTTGGAAGGACTTGAATAATTTTGAGATCCCGAAATTCTTCAATTTGGAAGTGATAGACGAAGCATCCAGGTCATCAACAGATTCCGCTGCACTGGCATTTTGCGAGACTGCCCTCGTTCTCAAAGAGGTACCATTCATGCTAAGCTCATTCTTTCTGTTGATGATGGAAGCACTCGATGTCTGCCGTTTAACACTATCTCTTTGCATAGAAATCGGTGTACGGTCAACTATGGGGGCTGATTTGAAGTTATCTCTTATGTTGATTGTAGACTTGCTCAACAAGTACTCTTGCATCTCTTTCACTAAGCCCGCTAGTTCACTCTGGTTGAGTTTTACCATGACGCTATCAATAAGAGTTTCAGCCAATTCTTTAACTTCAACATGAGGATCTTCTGACAAAATCAACAATGCTTTCCAGATGGAGCTAAAAATTGATCCGTAAGCAGGAGAATTTTTCCGGAATTCTTGCAAGTTGTTTGGATTATCGATCAATGTGATTTCCTCCTCCAACTGATTAAAAGCCACCACCAAAAAGAACCTTTCATAAATCTGGATAAACCTGTTAATGAAAAAGACAATTTCCTTTCTTACCACTGTCGAGCCATCTCCTAGTAACTTGAGAATAACATTTGCTAATTTCAAGTCTTGTTGGCGTAATTCATCACTTCTCAAGTCAGCATTGGTATTGCTATGGCCACCGTTTGTATCCCTGTACGGAGTACCATTTGATGTTGAATTTGCCTGTGATGGGGAATTTTGAATAGCCACCCGGTTCTTTTGTGAGCCATCCAGAGAATCATCCGGTAAATCGGTTAGAAATGTCGTAAGCGCGATGATAATAGAAGTTCTTACCTCTGGAATTGGGTCCCCAACTAGCTCCAAGAACTTATTAAGGTATCCATCCTTATAAATAATCCATTTTCCCTCGGGGTATTTCAGCCACAATTGTGACAATAGTAAACAGCACCACTGGCGCAATAATGGATTCTCGCTGTTTGCCACAAATTTGAGACAGTTGGTCACTAATTCAATCGAGAAGCAAAGTCTTTGTCCATTTCTGAAGTCTTTGATGAACAAAGTTAAGATAAATGCACTCATGGCCTTATGATCATCGTTAACGATCACATTCCCTGATCCACTCATTGAATGTATGGAGCCTCCTGGTGCACCGGGTGCACCGATTGGGTTCGAAGGACTCGAGTTCAAAATGAGGTAAAAGTAATTGTACCCCTTGTCTTTACAAAGCTCCTGCTGAGTGCTTGTGTAGTCGATCGCCATTATTCTAGCCCATATGAAAATGAGCACAGGCTTTAATTCTTGGGCTGGACTTTGGAGCAATTTAAGCACGTAAGGGAAAATACCTATGGACAAAGACAAGTATACTGCCCAAGGTCCTAAGTCGAGAAACTTCAGGAGCAAAATAAGTGCTCGAAGGCGATGCACCTGTGAGAGTAACACCTGAAGCACTATGGGTAATTGCTCAGGCGGAATCTTTGTAGAGGAACCAGCATACTTAAGCCAGATCTCAAAAGCCGTCAACTGTTGCTCGAAGAAAGTTGAATGCTGATAATTAGAGAGTGCCTGAACGGATGCATTAGGTGGTGCACTTGGTGCAGTTGTGGATCCGTTGGACACAGACGGAGTATTGGGTTGCTGTGTCAGTTTGTCATTAGGTGCTGCAAGCTTTCCCTGTGGAGCAGGGACCGTATAAGAGTAGGGATCTGGATTATTGTTCTTGATCAACTGAGCGAATACTTGATCAATAGCAAGGTCCCAAGAATCCCACATTGGGTGGAACCGAACGGTTTCAGGCAAAGGTGGATCACTGACGGGGTTACAATTAAGATGAGGCATGATTCTCTTTGCAAGGAGAAAATTCCTGAACAAAGCGGCAACCATCAAATCTTGGCGAAATAATCTCTTGAATATTGGGCGTGATAATGAGGTCCATGCAATGGTGTCTGTAATGGCAGTAAAAATCCAATTTAGTTCACCCAAAGGTGTGCGTCTGTCTGTGAGTTTTCCTGGAACTATGATATTTCCTGTTGAATTTTTCGGGAGCATCAGGTAGTAACTTTCTTTGAGTGGCAGCTGCATAACAAACCATTTTAACGAAATGTCAATCGGGCATGTCAAGCAGCATGTGAAAAGGTCGGCTGGTAGATTTGGGCTCATGGGTAGAATCTCATGGGATTTGCATGCAGCCAACTGGATGGAATCTAGGTAAGCTGATGTAGGTGATGGGGCACTCATGTCATGGTTTCCCTCGTTATCGTCGTCAATTCGTTTTTGCACAAACTTCTTGAAGTTATGAACAATATTTCCAGCGCTATTACAATCGTAAACAAAGATAACAGGGGCACCAAGCCATGTCTGGAGATCGTAGAGAGATATAGGGATGTATTGAGTATAGCCTCTGTTAAAAACCCAGATTTCGCCACTAGCAGTTGGTTGAGGTACACCATGTCCATTATAGTGGAAGAGAATACGCTCATCCTTGGCATTACGCCGCAAAGTGTTGCAGAAACGCTTAACGTCTTCCACGCAGGGGTCCAAAGATTGCTTATAACGGGTTCTCAACGAAAGGGTCTCATATTGACTTTGAAGGTTCTTTCCAATAGCTTCGATGGCTTTTTTAGTATCTGGGAAATTTGAAGGGTCACACCATGCCTCATACTTGGCGCAGGGGTAAGTTTTCATGATGTCTGGTGGGTCCACGCCCAAGTTGAGACAGAGTACAAGTACTGCGGAGATAGTCTTCTGTCTTTCTTTCATAATTTTCCAGTCGATGATCGGCTGGTAGTTCTTGGAGTATTCCGGCAGTTTCTTCATCTTTTCCAGCATCGGGCTTCCATTGGCATTATGGCGTTTGTCGTCATAGTATATATAGAAGTTGTTGGCCAATGACGAGAGGAAGTTTTCCGAGTTGTATTCCTCGTCAAAACCGTGGCGCATTTTCACATTAAGTGGCTGGAGCGGCCGTGGACCGAAGTATGCCAACTGCTGTGATGCCATAGTTCAAATGGAATGCGCTTGCGAGTGTTGGAATGTGACAGGAAATTGCGTGGTGTGGACTTTTAGCTGAGCAGAGAGGGCGAGTGTTTCGAAGGTGGTGCAGGAGATAAAGGTCAGTGTGAAGCCAGTGGAGAGATACCGTCGTGCGCGGCATTTGGCGGGGCGCGGATTGGGGCGATTAGCGCCAGCTGAAAAAGTGCACAAAACAAAAACCTGCTCTTGTGAATGGCTGTAAATCGCCAGTTTTTTTTGAACTTTTCTGGGAAATTTCTTAATATTAGTTCTGGGTGTCTCCTTAATCCAAAGCGTTATGGAAGTATGTTTCATTCAGTTGCTTCCCAGTCTTTTTGTTCGTATATGTGTTCTAAATGGAATCTATCATTCGTGTTGCCTAGGCGCCGGCTGCGAAAAGTGGGGACCACCCCTTAATGCTAGCCGGTAATTCTTCCATGAATTCCTCAAACCGACAGGTTCAGGGCGAAGATGAAAAAAAAAAAAAAAAGAAAAGAAAAGTGGGAAAATACCTTGTCTTTTATACTTTTTTCTGTTTGTGGCATAGGCTACCCGCCCATTCCCAAAGTTGTTCTCAGGAGTTTTCTCAGCGCCGGCGTGTCCGCAGTTGAGTGTGTCGGGTGTTTCGCGCACCCGACCTGGCTCAGGTCTGGCCCTAGAGAGAGGTCTAGCCCGACATTTTTTTATGATAACTTCTTGGTACCGAAAGAACAAAGCAAGGTCTAAAGGGAGCAAAAAAGGCATTTTGTATACCTTTATGGAATTAAAGAAGGGTTTGATTTGACGTGTAATGTATCAGTTATGTGCTCGTCCAAGATCTTCTAATGATTGGCCCAGGTGCACACCACCACCACTCTCTAAGAAAGAGCACCCCGAGCGAAGCATTGAAAGTTACTATTATCCAAAATTAGGTGGTTGGAATATTGGGCAGGGGTTCTTAAGAGAAAATTGCACTGAAAACTGAAAACTGGCTAAATAATCACAGAAAACGAAAGAAGAAGGGGAAAAACACGTGGTTCCAAGCTAATTCTGTCCAGCAAACAGTGGTTCTTCATATAATACACGTCTGGCTCATCTCCACGTTTGGCCATACTCCAAGTTTTGTCTCACGAAGGTACGCACGTTCATTCAAAAGCCCAATCGTTGTACATTTTGACCATCTAGTCCTCCAAGATATGACTTTAACGCTGTTTCAAGCAGTACCGAAACCTGTTTTGCAGTCTGATTCAGGGTCTGATTCGGGTTCGGGTTCTGATTCTTCTTCTGGCTCGAGTTCGGGGTCGGGTTCTGATTCATCGTCGGACTCCGACTCAGAATTGCGTCTACTGCGGCCTGTTTTCTTAAAGAAAAAGCAAAAGGTATCCCTGACTCCCTCTCATGATCTGTCCCGTGCAGCTTTGGCCAAAGCAGAACATCTTCAACAAATTGAGTCGAAATCATCGGACAAAGTGCCTTTTGACGGCATAGATGACAGTGATGACATAGATCCAGAAGAAGAGTACAAGCAATGGCAACTACGAGAAGCATCAAGAAAGAAGAGAGATGCTAAAATTACTTGCAGAAGCAGAGTTGACCAAGGAGGATGCAATCAGGCGAAAGAAGGGTTCACTTAAGGAAAACATATCTGAAGAAGCTGAGCAATCCTTGCCAAAAGAAGATGTTGAAAAAGATCAACATAAAGGCTCCAAGCTCGGGAGTTTCTATTCTGAACACTTAGATGATAAATTTTTGAAGCGAAACTACAAAGATGTGGAGGGCAAGGAGGACCATAGTCGACCAACGAAATACAAAAGGAGTTAAACGCGCCATTTATTTATTTGTCAAACGGTTACATCAAGCACTCACAACAACCTACGAGAACTTACAAAAAATTATAAAGGGGTACAGCATTTATTGCCAGAATATAAATGTCCCCACTGACAGCTTGAATGAATGAATGAATGAAAAAGCACCAGTGATAAAAAAGCAACCACAACCAAATCTATGAAAATTCCCCTCCAGGACACCCTCAGCACGATGACGCAGCCTTCTGGTTCAACACATTACCTTGCCAGCTGTAATACTTGCTCATATTGACGTGATGCTTCCTCAGAGTGCCAGACTCGTACATGGAGCATCCATAGAGCGATGCATATGGAGGAGTGTACAAATGCAATGACACGGCAAACTCTTCGGTGGAAGCATTAGAGATCTTATGGAGACCAATATCGTCAGAGATATAGCCCACCTCATCTCTGTGCAACACGGACACTTGCCGAGGAACCATTTCATGGCCCTCACTCTCTGGAACATCATACAAAGACTCCGTGAGCTGACCCTTCATGATCTTCATACAGCAATGAGCGTTCGCGTGGTCGTGGATGGCACTTCCTTTGCCCGGGCTCCACACAAGAACAAGCAAGTTGGCATTTCCATTGATGTTTACCACACCGTTTCTTGTGTATCCTTTGGTGGCATCGCAGAGTGCAAACTTTCCCCATTCAGTCTCATCAGACTCGTACAGTTCCATCAACTGTTTGATTTCGTTAATATCAATGTCCGAAGAAGTTAATCCCTTTGTGCCCAAAATGGCCCGGAGGTCATCGATAAGCTTTCCGAACTTGTTGTCCAACTTTATGTCATTATTGGTCTCGTCCTCCAAACAACCAAATGTTGACACGGTAGGCTCATGTGTTTGTGCGGAAGAAGGAGTTTTGCACATCATCGAGGACTTAACCTCGTCGGTGCCGGCACTGTTAATACTAAGCATTCTGAAATGATTTTTTTTCTCTCTTGTATAGACTCGCGAAAGACGATGGGAGCCGATAGTGGTAGATAAGCAGTGGATATTCTCTAGCAAGATTAGTACAAACAAAAAGGTACTAAAACAATCTAGGGATGGTGGCGAAAAAAAAGAATAGTGATAATAAAAAATGTAAGAAGCAAAAAAAAAGTATACAAAAACAGGGGGAACCAGGTGTTAATTTATATTCCAGGTCCGTGCAGATAGCCGATCCTGTAACTCTAATCTGAGCGGACATGGCTGAGCGGGGGGAGAGTCACGTCGGCGGGCCCGACCAATGGCATTGCCCGCAAATGCTGAGGACTGCCGCGGACTGCCGCGGACTGCCTCATTCAGCGGCCCTTATCAGCATCCGGCGCGCTTTTGTCGGCGCGAACGAGGGCCTGTCGCGGTCCAGACCCGACTGGTGTACTGCACAAAATGCCACTGAGGTGTTTTTATATCCTTTTTTGTTAAAAGCGCCGCGCAGAACTGCACACTGGAGTCGGCCAACCGTGCCATGACCCACAAGGTGCGGTGGTAGCTGCACTTTCGGGAATTGTGCTCCGAAAGCCCGCACCCCAAACAGGCAAGTATTGGTCATTGGGCCGACGGGTGTGTCGGTTATTTCCAAAATAAGTAATTTTGCGACCGCCTCTCCGAAGTGTGGCGCCATTCGTCCGGGAATCGCACGATGCACATCGCGCTGCGAGATGACTCGTCTAGTTAGTAATCTGTATGGCTGGAGTTTGCGTACTCCAACATATAAGGTGAACACTTTTCTCCACCTTGGAAACTCGTAAGGGTTTTTTTATTTCTTTTATTTCTTGGTTAATACTTCTTCTTATTATTCTTATTTTGGGTGGTCACTTTACTGTTACAGGTTTTTGTTTTCAGTCTTTTTTTTGTTGCTACTGTTTCGTTTATTTCTTCTTTGGTGGCAAACACGTCCTACTTAAGACATCGAAATTCTAAGAACACAAAAATTGACATACACATATCACTAGACAATTATGAGCGAACCAAGTGCTTCTTCAGGAGACACGTTGAGACCCAATATGGCCCCAGCGGGTCTTTGTGAGGTTTCTTCCAACGACACAAGTGGGGCCGAACTGAAAGATATGGCAAGAGCGGCACCTTCTTCTTGGGCACAAAAAGTATGTGCAGAAATCAAGATGAAATTCATTGACGGCTTCACCCCGGTCTTCTTTGCATCGGTGATGGGAACCGGTATGTCTGCTAATCTACTATACAACTTCCCATACCCGGCGTCTTGGCTAGAAACATGCGGAAAAATCTTGGGAGTTGTGGCCCTACTTCTATTTATTGTGCTCTGCACGTTTTTTGCTTTGGCTCTACACTATAGACCCAAGCTTATAACTCAGATCCACCGAGACCCCGCGTTGGCTCCGGCCATGGGGTGTTTTGTAATGGGATACACCACGCTTATCACTTTCTTACATGGGATCCTCGGGAGGTCATGGATTATTGGTGTGTGGGTGCTCTGGTGGCTGGTTGTAGTTGGATCTTTCTACACTGGAATAGTGACGTTTTTCTTCTCGCTGATTGCCAAACATAGAGACAACAAGAACGTGTTGGAGCACACCAGCTTGAGCATGCAGTATCTTTTGCCAGTGGTGACGTTGACTGTTGCATCTTCTTTGGGAGGAATAATTGCTTTGGACTTGCCTAATACCAACCAAACCATTGTGACGATGACTGTTTCGTTGGTGATGTGGGCGCTTGCTATGATTGTTGCCTCCATCATTGTCACGATCAATTTCTGGCGGATGTTTATCCACAAAATCCCCAAATCCGGCCAGGTTTTGACGATGTTTCTTCCCATTGGTTTTGTTGGGCAAGGAGCATTTGCCATTCTACTTTTTGCCCAGAACTGCTCGGTGCTTCTTTTGGAACACCACGACGTTGCATCCAAATCATCATACGTGTCGTTTTTGACGGCCACGGCATCGAAAAACGGGGTTGATTTGTCGCATTTGCCCATTATTATGTCCATTGCAATCATGGTTACCTGTAGTCTTGTTGCATTCATGCTGATGTCGTTTGGGTTCCTTCTCACGATCTTTGCATACATGTCTGTGTTTTCCAAGATGTCGCCCTTTGCCATTAAGACCAATGAAGACTTTTTGTACCATACTAAAAGCAAACTGCCTTTCAAACGAGTTTTTGTGGGACTCCTCAAGTTCCATCGTGGCTTCTGGTCTATGACTTTCCCTTTGGGAACCATGTCGCTTGCGTCGCATCAGTTCCACACGTTGTTCCATGGCTTTGCTGTGTTCAAGGTTATAGCTGCTTTCTACGCGGTATTGGTACTTGCCACCACGTTAGGGTGTCTTAGCGGGGTGGTTTATAAGGGCTTTGCTATTTGTGTACGGGCCCTGGTATCTGAGCAAAGACCACCGGAGAATGTTTGAGACCGCAGGCGATTGCTTAAAAATCAGCATAGAAAAGTTTATGACACGGTCATAATGCATACATAAAATATTTATTACCATAGTACAGTTAATTAATTCTAAGGCATCAAGCATTTAAAGATGGGTGGATAGGTGCCGCTTCCTCCCTTTCTATTGCAATGAAAGCACGTTTCACGCTAGATTTGTCAATTATTTATATTCATCGTGGGATATTTTGTTGTTTAAGAAACCGTGGAAAATGTAACTACAGCAAATCCAAGCAATAAGCTCTTGTTAATAATCAGAGAATCACGCACCCTCAAAGCTAACGTGTACAAAAAATCCCCTCCTAAAACAAAGCGGCTTCTTCTTTAAAACCCCTAGTGAAAATTTTTTCTGGTTAGGCAACTTGTTGTGAAAACGCCGTGTCGTAACGCCTTTGTTGCCCAGTCAGTGCTACATTCCTACAACGTAGTACTGCAATGCGTGTAAAGACGCCAATGAAACCGTGGAGACCAACCTTATAATGCAGTAGACGCCATGGTGCTTTTAATTTCTAAAAGCAACGTTACATTTCATGTTTATTCACTGCCTAACACACAGCTATCTCTCCAAATATAGCATTCACTAACGTTTACTGACACCGCCAGAAGACGGGGGCATCCAACCTCCGAGCCCCCCGCATCCTGCACACTGGCGCTCGCGTAGGGCCCAGCGGCCGACGTGGGGATCAAAATTACCGCATTGGGATGCGCCGCCGCCGCGCCCTGGCCTTCTCACGTGACGTAAACATCAATACCATTGTTCCTGGTTTTGGCTCACAACGGACGTTTTTTTTCCCGCCTCCAACCAGTCAGCCTACCTCCTGTATTCTCGCCAATTTCCTTGTATATATGAAATGCCACTCTCTATAGTCATTCCCGATGACGTGAATCTCTACCATACCCAAAATTCCCTGGCGTTAGGTCCACAAACTCACACCCCGCCCAATGAGGAGGCGCCACGTGACATGGACTGGGACTCCTTCTACTGGAGTCTTTGCAAGAGTTCCACACGGCGAATTCTCTTTTATGAGGAAAAATTCACCGGCTATGCTGTTCACACATGTCCCTTGGGTAGTCAGCTTCCGCCCAGTACCATTTTTTTGACGCTGACGTCGATTCATGACCACTTTCCTGACCCTGCCCGCGTGCGGGACTCCATACAGCCGGTAATAAATGTTCAGCAGAGCCCCAACCGCAAGAAGAACGATGAAGTGGCCAAGAAAGAAGTCAGAACAGTTCCTGTCACCGACCTATTGTGGCAAGGCCAATCTGGGGTGCTCAGCGACCCGCCCGTCAATGTTTCCATCTGGAAATTTGTCGCTTCTGCGGGGTGTCCCCACCGCGAAACCACCGGCCAGCTCGAGTTGAGTGTATCGCTTGAAAACCCCTATATTTCGGCAGAGACTCTGTCGGGATCCACCTGGGGGGCTCCGCTCGAAAACCCGGATCCTTTACCTGAAAAACTGACTGAAACCCTGCACAAAAGTGTGGTTTCTGGCCCTCCTGCTTCCGAATCACCAAACTATAAAGTGCGCTCGGAGAATTTACTAGAAGAACTAAATCACGGCATTCGCAAGAAACCTGCCCAAAAATACCAGCTTTTCTATGCGGCGGAAGACCCTGTTTCAGTGAAGGGACAAGGCAGTCCTCGCCGGAGGGATCACCAAACAAAAACGATGAAAACAACCGCAACCGCCGCAGAAGTGACCAAATCAAAATTAAACCTGCTGAAAAACTCAGCTGCCGAACACGAAGAACTTTCCCTGCGTCTTCAAAACCGCCTCAGTCTTGGGCTTGAAGATGACCACCAAACACACCAGGTGTCCACATCTGCTCCGCTCCAGTTGAGGTTGCGAACAACAAGAGCAGGTGGCCGCATGGATTTTCTTTTGACCACCTTACGTATCGAAGCACCCGACCTGTTGGTGGCGTTTTCCAAGACGCGAAAACAAGAAAAGTACGCGTTGCACATTTTAGGCTTAGAAACCGAGTTCAAGGGCGGACAAATTACTCAGTTGGGCGAGATGGACTTTCCTCGCCGTTGTGATCTCAACGACATCATCAATCTCACGTATAAGTTAGTGAACAACGAGATCCCAGAGCCGTTTTCTGAGGTTAGTTCTGATTCTAGCTCGAGTTCTGGTTCCGGGTCTGATTCTCCTTGTCCTTCGGGTTCTGGTATGTCAAAGCCACTCGTGATCAAGGTGCGTGTCCGTGTGGAAAAGACCGATGTTTCTGGCATTTGCGATGAAACAGAATGGGTTCAAGTTACTGACGAGATCTCTACTACATGGATGCCTATTCTCGATTTCGACGGCACAGTTCAGGCACCCAACCATCCGGTGAGGGTACCGACGCCCCAAGGCATACAACAGTCTCAATTCCGCTCGAAAAGTACCAATTTGAAGCCGCTGCAGCCGGTGGGGGCGTACGCTAAAAAATCAGTCACCATCAAGAGCTTTTCCAGCTCAAGCGCCCTATCGAACCCAAGCTCGCCATACTCTGGTCGCCCAGCATGGGCAGTCCCAGCATCTTCAACCAATTTGCGCCCACTGACGCCCAGTAAATCATCCCCCCTTCTATCAGTGTCCAGGAATGGTGGTGCCAAGAAAAAGCTACAGAGAAACATCATCTCGCAATGTGGGGCATCACTGAGCCTTGTGGTCAACCTAGCGTCCGATATTCTGGCTGTGTTATCTGGTCTTAGGTTGACCTTCACTGGAAACCCTCGGGTAGATGCTGGTCGGATAATCACATGGAAGGTGCAAGCAATCAATCAGACCAACCGATTGTTGAAGTTGACCCTTACAGCTAACCCGGTGAAGAAACAGACAGTGCTGAATCCGTATTCATATTCCTTCAATGGATCTGCCCGCAGCTCCTCGTACACCACACTCGCATCCACTGATGAAAAGAAAGCATCAAATGGGCCATCCATTCAAAGTAGGTTACAGTTGTACGAGCAGTACAATGCATGCAAGCGCGAGAAGCCTGGGGTTGTGCTTTTGTCTAATGATGTGGGCCTTGGTATTTTGGAGCCTAATCAGGTGTTCGAGTCGGAGTTCCTGTTTATTTGTTTATCGAAGGGGATTTTCAACTTAAACGGGTTACGATTGGTGGAATCTTCTACTGGAGAGGTGGTCGAAATCGGGCGACTCTTAGAAGTTTACGTAGCATAAGATAATAATAAAAGGGGGGGTTTTCATAGATCATTGGTATGAAAATATATATAATAGTATATTGTGATGCCTTAAAATTTTGATATGAAAAAAAAAGTTAAAAAAGAAAGGGGCATACTGGGAATTGAACCCAGGGCCTCTCGCATATTTGCATTACACAGTAGAACTGCGCACCGCCCAAAGCGAGAATCATACCACTAGACCACACGCCCGAATCTGAAGGAAAATGTTTTTGTCGGAATATCCTACATAGTATATTGTGTGTATATACATGGTTTCATGTTATATGCAGTATGTGTGTGAAAACTAGTCTTTGTCAGCCTTCCAGGAAGCAAAATATTCGGTTTTCAACATCCGTCCCTCGTTTAAGCCAACAATACCGTCCCTTAATCAGATGTATTAAGCAAAAAAGGGCAATAGCAAGAACAATCCGTCTAAATCCAATCTACTCGGGTTAGGTCATACCACACATTTTCCAAAGAAATTCTTTCCTTCCCTAATCCCATTTCAGATCAAAAAATTCCAGCTAGTTAGGGATTCCAAATAAAGGAGAGTCGGCAATACACACTTATCAGATGTTTTGCAGGTTTTACTCTATAGATATAGATCTATAAGACATTTAATAGTGGCGTCCTGCAATACGACTTATTTCTTTGAAAAACCAATTTTCTAGTCAACGAATCTACTTTTTGGCTCCGGTCGATGCATCTTTTGAAAACTTAAGAGATCTCAACTGGTTTTTCAAAGTCGTACGTAAGGTCATCTCATCAGGCGTCGGGAAACCGAGAACAATGGTCTGTCTTCCTTGCTGGATAGGTTTTTTTGAAGGTTTTTGCCTCGAGTGCCAGCGACTACAACTCCTTTAGGGCTATAATGCAACTCTCTGATATTTTATTTAAAGAAACAATTGTTCTAATAAAACAATACGATGGTTTTGGGCATAGGTTTTCAAAAGGAGTGACTTCAAAAACTCATATTGAAGACCTTGTGGTTTATCACTAGCTAACACAGTTTTACCTACACCAGAACTGAAGCTGTGATATTGGGTCAAGTTTTTTCTATAATTTTTTCAGGTTTTTTGGTATTTGGGAAGTGCCAGTTACTTTCCCAGCTACAGACTGTAATAGGATGTTTCTTTCAAAAAAAAAAATCGAAAAAAAACGAAAGAAAATTGTTGCGAGAGTTCAATTGTTGACGACAACATTCCATAGCTTTGAAAAATATTTCTGGAAATACCGTTGTTTTATAAAAATTATCGGGATTTGGTTGCTTTAAAAAATTATTCCCAAAATTTTGCCTACTGTATTGTAGTAATTAAGAAACATACGCGTACCAGTCAAAAACCACTTTACTATATTATACTTTGAAAAATCAGAAACACAGAGAATCCACTTTTAAATGGTCTAAGTGGCGATTAAAAAGTTTTTTTTTTTCAGGAATAATGTTTTTAGAGCCACCTGAAGGGTCTATTTTAACAGAATATATCTAATTTTTCTTTTCTCTTTCAGGAGGTACGCTCTCGCAATTTCTCACAACGGTATACAATAAAAGTATACAATAAAAAGTATTCAATGAAAGTATTCAATAAAAGTATTCAATAAAATTATTCAATAACACAGTGGAGTTTGGAAATTTGATAATTACTTGGCAAAAAATAGGAAAGATAACGGAAAGATGAAAAGGAATGGGAAAAAAAGTGCAAGATCCCTCACCGTACGTATGCCATGTAAATATATCCAAGTGTATTTTGCCATTTTGCCATTGCGCCTTCACACATCCACTTAGTTGAAGGCATGTTATTCCTTTTCATTTATGTTTGAATATTTTTCTTGCAAACTCGTTCTTCCATATCATCGGTCTGGCTATACCCCATATCAACATAGTAGCAAAGAGTAGCTAAGGGATCATCAGAGATAATCAACCAGGATGGCTAATGTAAAATTTCAACTAGGGAATTGGCAAAGATATTTCCAACAAAAACAATAAGACCCAAAACCACTTTTTTCCAATTAAAAACTTATTTGCTCATACATGGAAGCATGGAATTGAGAACAAAACAAGACAACATTCAACACCAAGGGCTTGGTATGGAAAATTCACTGTTTTCAACCCACTCGCACCGTATCCACGTGAAATTGTGATAAATGTCTTTCGCTTGATTTCGGGTCTCCAATGTTCTAGGTGTGTATTCTTTCAGCTAATAAATGAGTCTTTACGAAAGCGTTTTGCACTTTTATAACTAGCTTTCCTCCACGTTCAAAGATGAAAAGCAAACAGGGGAAGAAAAAGAGTACAGTCGGTGCCGATTGAATAGAGTACTATCTTGGGCAGAAGACCGACCTTGGTAGCCCGAGAACCCAGTCCCCCGGGCCCTTCTTGCGGGGTATTATGGGTGTATTTCGGGACAAGTCTTGCGGAACACTCTTTCGGGTGGAAACTTTCGGGACCGGCGAATTTCAACATGTAAGAATCCATGTTCTGCACTCGATTCTCTAAAAGAATTAGGGAGGAGAATGGAGGCCCAACCCATGCTTATTCCAGTACAAATCTGGACAATAAAGGTAAATGAAACATACAAAAAAACTTCAGTGGAACGTGGCTGGGCTTTATGAGCCACACACATGGTACATTATTATTCCCTAAAAGGACAAACTGTAATAAAATGGGCAAGTAAAATTATAGGCGACAATTGAATTTCACCCGATATCTTTGCCAAATCCCCATTTTCATTGTGACGATATGCCCATTCGAAGTAAAACTCGCTACTATGTTTTGACTCTATAGAGATTTACGGCATCAATTCTGTTTCAGCAAAACAACGACAGGTTATTATTCCCCTGCTTCCATAAACAAGAAACGTGCACCACAGTCACCCAATGAAACTCTCTAATTACACATGTCAAAGTCATCCTATCGCTTTGACAAGGTTTCACAATCCATGCACCTATCCAAGACTTGAACCACCCCTGTCAATTCCGTACGTGCTCATAAACTATAAATAACACCCGCCATACCTCTACGCCAGTTTGTCCATAACCCAATGTTACTCTTACTTCCTCTTTACATTATATCGGTACATGCATCCGAAAGCCCCAACAGTGGGTTAAAGGCAGCCTCTTTTGTCAATTTATCACCACAACAGATTCTACAAGAGGCAAACACTATTGTGTTTGACAACAAGGCCTTCAACGAAAAAATAGCCGCCATCAACGAGCCTTCGGTACACAATGTCTTGATCCCAACAATAAACCACGAAAACGAAAACTTTTGGAAAAGCGACATGCTTAAGTTTTACCGGCATGTGTCGCCTAATAAGGAAGTGAGGGATGCATCCACAGAGGCAGAGATTCTCTTGAACACCGCCAAGATCGAACAGGATTCCCGCAAGGACTTGTTCCATGTGTACAACAAGTTATGGGAGCAGATCAAAAACAACCCCCACGCCACTGATGAAGAATCTCTTAAGGTGTTGGAAACCATCGTGAATGGGTTTAAAAGAAACGGGCTAGACTTTCCCCCAGAGAAGCAACAGGAAATCCAAGCACTCCAGATTGAGTTGACCAACCTATCCACGACATTTTTGAAAAACATCAACGAAGAAAAGGGGTACATCTGCTTCACAAAAGACGAGTTGGACGGTGTGCCGGACCTGCTCATACAGAACTTTGACGTGATCCAGGAAAACGGGGGTTCCAAATACAAGGTGACCTTCAAAGAAACCGACATTTTGCCGGTGTTGCAGTATGCAAACAACCAAGACACCCGCAAAGCAGCACACTTGGCCAACATGAACAAGACCCCCCAAAATGTACCCATCTTGGATAAAATCATTCGCATCAGGTTCAAGCTAGCAAAGCTCTTGGGATATAGAACATATTCCGAGTTTGTCTTGCAGAAGAATATCGCCCGAAACCAAGAAAATGTCATGACGTTCTTGAACGACTTAAGGCTGAAGTTACACTCCTTGGCTCACGCAGAGGTGTCGAAGATGCTCGACTTCAAAAACAAACATTTGGCTGCGAATGGCTTGGCCCCACAGCAACGCTTCTACGCATGGGACGACACCTTCTATTCCAACTTATTGCTCGAGAAGGAGTATCAGGTCGACCACCAAAAGATCCTGGAGTACTTCCCCATCCAGCAGACCATCCGGAAAATGCTCTCGTTTTACGAAACCCTCTTTGACGTAAAGTTTGTTAGGAAACAGCCCCTGAATGTATGGCACAACGATATCCAAAAGTACGCCGTCTACCAAAACGTCCGCTTTGGTGACCCCAAGGCCAAGTTCATGGGCTGGGTGCTTTTTGATCTCCATCCACGCGAAGGAAAGTTCACCCATGCAGCAGTGTTCGATCTCCACCGGGCTTTCGTCAAGTCCGACGGCACCCGTGCTCCCAGTTACACCGTTGTGGTGTGTAATTTCACCAAGCGCACCAAAAAGGCGCCGTCTTTGTTGGAACAGTGGGAGGTCACCACGTTGTTCCATGAAATGGGCCATGCTGTTCACAACTTGCTCTCGCAAACCAAACACGCACGATTCCAGGGAACCAACGTGCCAATGGACTTCGTCGAGTGTCCTTCGCAGATGTTGGAGTTTTGGACGTGGTCGAGAACAGAGCTCAAGAATCTATCGGGGCACTACCTCACGGGAAACCCTATTCCCGATGAATTGATCGACCAGGTGATTACGTCAAAGTATATGAACTTGGCCTTGTCCAACTTCCGCCAATTGATCTATAGTTTCTTTGATATGGCGTTGCATACGATCGAGACCGACGACCAGCTTGAAGCTTTAGACATCAAAGCACTCTGGAACAACATGTTTGAAGAAAGTGCATTGATCTCGAACGAAAGCTACGAGAACATTGGCTATACTTCCTTTGCACATATTGTGTGGGACTACGAGTCGGGGTACTACGGATACTTGTACTCGAAGGTGTTTGCAGCCGATATCTACTACACCATATTTAAGGCGGATCCCATGAACGTGGAAAATGGCCTCAGATACAGAGACGTGATTTTGAAAAACGGCGGGGCTAAAGATATCCCGGATATTTTGACCGAGCTCTTGGGAAGACCCCCGAATGCCGACGCCTTTCTTGCCGAGGCATTGGGTTCGAAGGACTAGCACCCCCACGTTATGTCCCCACTTTATGTAAACCCACACTCTAATATTGTTTGTAATACACTATACACGCTTAGGCATCCTCCGAGACAGTCTCGAAAGGTGTGAGCTTGGAAGTACCCTCGGCCCAAGACACGCCATTGTAGGTGATTTCCTTCACCGCCTTGACGATATCCTCGAGGCTACCTCTGACTTGCTTGGTGGAGTCTCTTTCTCTCAACGTAACAGAGTTATCCTTGATAGTGTCGAAGTCAATGGTGATACCGAAAGGCGTACCCAACTCGTCGTTTCTGGCGTATCTCTTACCAATGGACGCAGAAGAGTCGTCCACCTTGAATGGAACCTGCTCCTTTCTCAAGGTAGCCGTGATCTTTTGCACAAGAGGAGCCAAGTCGGCGTGGTTGGACAATGGAACAACCAACACCTTGGTTGGTGCAACCAAAGGTGGCAAGGACAACACTGATCTGTCCTTGTCCTCAGGTCTGCTCCAGAACTGATGCTCGAAAATGGAGTAGAGAATACGGCCAATACCGAAAGATGGCTCGATCACGTTCGGCGTGAACTCTCTGACATGCTCCACTCTGGTCACCTTGGCGATCTTGATCAACTCGCTACCGACCTCAACATCGCTTTCGACACCTGGAACCTTCAACACCACCTTGTTGGTGTCGGCCAACTCCTTGGCCAAGTCCTCCAACTCGCATTGTGTTCTTTCAGTCAAGAACTTCTGCACGGCACCGGCATCCTTTCTAAACTTAGGTCCAAACTTCTTCTTGTCGATATCGACCTCGAACTTCTCAACAGTAACAGGCTCGGGCAAGGCTTGTCTGACCACCAACTTCTCGTTGGTTCTGGCAGCGTGCACACTCAAGTCGTAAGCAGATCTGTCAGCACATCCAACACACTCGACCCAGCCGTAAGAACTCTGCAACTCAGCATCCCAACAGTCCGAGGCATAGTGAGCCATCTCGTTGGACATATGTTGTCTGAATCTCAAGCGATTCTCGTCCACACCGATCTTCACCAAGAAACGGAAGATTCTGGCAATGAAGTAACCCAAAGTCTCGTTATCAACCATACCAGATTCGACGGCCTCACCCACGGTTTTCTCGATCAACTCGTTAGATCCAGACTCCTGGACGTCCTTAGGCAAGAAACGCAACTTCAAGTCTTTGACCTCGGCAAATCTAGGGTGTTTCTTGTTGTCTGGGTCGACAAAGTGCTCGATTTCAGCCATCAAGAATTCACGTACACGCAACAAACCAGCACGAGGAGAGATCTCGTTTCTGAAGGATTTACCAATAGAAGCAGATGCAAAAGGCATACGCTCGTTGTTACATTCCAACAACTTGGAGAAGTTCAAGAATTGGCCCTGGGCAGTCTCAGGACGCAAGTAACCCTTCAATTGACCGGAAGGGCCAATGGCGGTCTCAAACATCAAGTTGAACTCCACAGGAGGTTCCAAAGGACCACCGGTGGCTGGGTTGGTAATGTTGTACTTGGAGATCAAACCACCCAACTCTGGGCCGGAGTAACCGTCAATTTGGTTCAATACAAACTCGTATTCTTTGGCGACTTCGTCGTCCAACTTGACGTTCTTGATCTCCTTGACCTTCTTCTTACGCTTCTTCTTGTCGTCGGACTCCTCTTCCTCAACAATCTTCTCACCACGTGCGGCCTTGTCACCCTTCAAGCGGGCCTCCAAAACCTCTTCAACCAAGTGGTCGGCTCTGAAAATCTCACCGGTCTTCAAGTCTCTGCACATCCAGTCAGCAAACTTGTCAACGTGACCAGAGGTCTTGAGAACCTCGTGTGGGGTCAACATGGTACAGTCAACCTCCAACATGTCCTCCTCCAAGATAAAGTGCTTACGCCACGTGTCGACAACGTTGGCTTGGAACGCACATCCTGGTGGACCGTAGTCATAAAGACCAGAAACTCCGCCGTAGATCTCAAAGGCTGGAGCATAGAAAAATCTTCTCTTCAACACTTGTTCGAGTGCCTCTCTCGAGAAAGGCACCGTGGTTCTGCTGGCAATTTCACTAGCAGCGGCACTGGACATCTTTGCTTTGTGTATCAAATTCACAATTCGGTTAAGTCTTGGGAACTGAATGGTGAAACGTTGAGTAACAACTTTTTTTTTTTCCGGTGACGTTCTCTTTTTTAGAGAATGGTCTTTTCTTTTGCGCCGGTATATGCCTGTCGCGAAGCTTATATGCAGCGCCCCGTCATTGAAGTTGTAGCAAAGCTCGCTTCTCTGCGGATGTGGGTTGGTGCGTGAACCGGTTTATACTGGGGATGTGAGTCATCATTGAATCGAGAGTGGGCAAATGGATGCAATAGATGGACAAGTGTATGAATTGGACATCATAACACCGGGCAACATGAATCAAAATGTTGTTCAAAAGTATTTAGCACTTTTGCATGGCATGCCCTCGTACACTTCCATTGTGGTGAGTGAAAGCTTGACGATAGCGGAGGATGTTCCGATACTCCTGTGACAAAATGTGTGCTGCAACTAGAGCAAAGAAAGCTCTTCATAAATATGCACACGTATGTCTTTCCCTAAGTTCTGTTAATTTGAAGGGTCTCACGATTCTCTGACATGTAAGAACACAACCTTTGCTGCATGCCAATAACGCCTTTCAATAACGCCTTTCGAAGCCCTGTAAAAATGTTTCCACATGTCTATTCGTCCATTTTGGGCTTAAAGTGGCGAGTACTTCTTGACCTGTACTGCATTAGATGGAAGAACGTACACAGATCACACTTCATCGGGGAGCTTCCAAGGCCAAATGTTTCAGTGAACATTGACAACGTATACGTTTGCAGACCAGCAGAACTCTGAATTGTAGGACCATGTAATGCAGCATGTTTCACCTGTTTAAGATAAGCCCCATATCACGGGGTGCCCCCATAAATACACGTGAAAGTCTGTATAGAGAACATAGGGTGGAAAGAAGCGTGATTAAATACCCCTCTTTCAGACTTAGCAAGGACAAGGCCCATAATTAAGCTTGGAAAGACACGAGCCATATTCACACAGATGGACCGTGTTTACGAGAGCTTAAGACCCGAATTGTCCTCTATAATCATCTCCTCATCGTAGCCACCATCGTAAATGCTATCATGCTCGATGAATAACTTGATAAAGATGACCACAAACGTCACCACGCACGACGCAGCGAAAACCTTGTCGAACCACGTATCTATGAACTCCACTTCCGTGTGTATCTGGGCCGTGGATGTGGGGCCAGAGGTTGTGGATAAAGAAAGGATCCTCAGCATCAGGGCAGCGGTATCAGGAGGCAAGTTCGACCTGATCAAAAGCGCAGTGGCAATGACGTAGATGGCCATGAATTCACTCACAATCAAGTGCTTGACCCAGCTTTTCACGTTCACATTAACAGTTGCTCGGTTGGCAGGGAGAAAGCGACCAAGCGACTTGAAAGTGACCAAAACATTCTGGAAAGAACATGCAAAAAGCGACCCCGAGAGAATGAAACTCACCTGGTTGATGAGCTGGGTCTCGGAGATAGGCAAATACCCAAACACACCCTGGATAACCTTGGCGATTGTGATAGCAAGCGCATCCTTGGTATTTTTGTTGAGGGTTTCGGAAGAGTCCTTGTCGTCAATGATATTTGATTCTCTGTGCAAGTCCGTGGAGCTCCAGAAGAAATGATATGGCAAGCGGAGAAACAAGACGTTGAAGATTCTGTAGATACAGTAAAGAGAGAATAGCAATTGACAAATGGTCACCAACCGAGCAAATCTCACGCTTGACTTGGGCGATTCTTTCTTGGTGCACAAGAACTGGTCTAGTTTTTTCGACAAGTCCGAGTATATCAGGTCCAGGAGTTCGTTCAAGGAGGAGATCTCGCGGCGAAGCTCGTCTTCTTCAGTGGGCGAGCCCGTGAGATTCAGAAGACTTGTAAATGACTGGACTCTATTGAGAAGGTGACGGCCGCTTCCCTTTATCAGGCGCAAGGTGTCGTTTTCCGGGGCGTTGTAGATTTTGCCGCCGGTGGCCACAAGAAGAGAGTTGAGTTCAGTCCGGCGCTTTTTGCAAAGCATTTTCGTCGAGTTATACGACTGGATGAGTTCGTTCAAGTGGACTTCTTCCATGCGATTGGTCAGTTTAGCCGCGGGCTTGAACGACGATATGCCATCTACCCAGAAACTGCGGATAGGTGTCAGCGTACATCCGACGCCCGACAAAAGCGCCGTGATGGTGATACCCGCCAAGATGATCTCGTTTGTTTTTTCCTCGAGAAACGACTTGTGGGAATCGGCGGGGGCCAAGCCGTGGGCAATTGTGCCGAACTTGCTGAGCACAAGAAACCACCCGGCACAAAAAAACCCCGTGACGGCCAACTTGAACACCGATTTGGGGGATTTCAAGTTGAAGGACGGCGAGACGCCCTGGTTTACATAGAGCAAGATGATAAGCGGCGGCTGTACGAGAGTTACAAGTACAACCAACGCGGAGATGACGAGACGGAACACGGCCAAATTGAGGTCTACGGACGCAAAGAGCTGGATCATGAGAATGAGCACCAACTCACACAGGAGCGTCACCACAATGGAGAAAAGCACCCCCACGACATAGTGGAGGTGGGTTTTATCGGCACGAGCCAAGTCCGACGCGTTGATGTGGTCATGGGCGACGCCTTCATAAACACCCCGGTGAGGAAGGTGTTGGGACGGCAGCGGGGCACCAAAAGTGGAGAGGCCCTGGGGATTCTGGGCGGAAAAGTGGGACTTTTCATCCTCCTCACTTTCGTCGTCGTCTATCTCGAGCCGGAGAAACCTACACCCGTATTTGGCGTTGAGGTCGTGCTCCAAAATGGTGTTGATCTGGGCCTTGGCGTAGTGGGTGCGGTGGGAATAGTTGCGGATGATTTCGTGGTTGAAAACGTACCGGAAGGACCACGAGGAGAAGGCACCAAAGAACGCCACAAGCGAAACCGCCTCAAATACATACGACACGAACCCCATGTATATATACTGGAGGGAAAAGGCGAGTCTTGGGAAAGGAACTTGGCCCGAGGTTGGGTCTTGCATATCGTGAATTGGCCAGTGCGAGTGCGTGGGTGCGTGGGTGCGTGGGTGCGAAAGCGAGTGGACGGGGCCTGGACGGTTCAACGGCTGGGATGTATGGTTTCACATTTGCACCCATTAGGTGTGGGGGATTGGAGCAGATTTATATGTTTTTTTTTTTTTTTCTTTTTTTTCTTGGATTTGTTTGTGTTTGTGTTTTTGTTTTTGTTTTCGTTTTTGTTTTCGTTTTGTAAACCGGCACTAACTTGATATTTAAAGGCTGGCCTTTGAGAATTACCTGGCACGTCAAATGGCCCAGCTTAAGCATATTGGGGGCCGTGTTTTTGCTGACTATACTTCCCACGGCCATTGCGAGTGCTTATTACTTGAATTCAGCATGTTCTAAAATGGCTCTGTAACCATTGTTCTGAATTAAATTTGAGAAACATGGGTGTGCTTGAAGAATGGCATGGTTAGTGTTCGTCATAGCCAGTGGGGCGCGCGATTAGTGAATTATTAGCGATAAATTGGCTCCACACAATTCACTGATACGAACAGAGAGGGCCCAAAGAATAATAAAAAGAAGCAGAATTCAGGTGAAGATTCCCGGGAAAGACGCATTGACCGAAGTGTCAAGACAACATAAGTCCTAAAAATTAGCGACGAGTGGACAGGCCCGTCGTTAAGGGAGTATATTAATTGTTTTTCCAACACTGCCTTCAAGATATTTATGATACAACATGTGCTCCGTTGGGCCTGAAAAATTATGTAAGAGAAAATTCCCACGTAACTTCCAACACGAAGCTTAGACTTGGGGAGATTTGTCGGCATCACTCCTACGGCAATCAAGGTATTCTCGTGGGTAACGTCAACCCCTAAATTCTTGGTCATTTGCAGCTAAATTCTAATATATGAGGGGAATTGGGGGACAATTGGGGAGGAATTGGGCGAATTGGGCCCTGCCTTAGTATCACTACATCACCAATTTTGTCTCTTGAACACCGTAAACAGGATCTATTGTTACCCCCTTATAAGATGTAGTTTTTGCAGATATTTATTACTCCATTGGTTAAGACCAAGAATAATTGACACCCATAGTATACGAAGCCTCAAGCCGAGATACTTGTGCAACTCAGAAAGGCCGCATCAAAGTGTCCTAAAGTCCTGCTGCTGAACTGAAGGGTCATTGACAGAAAGTGTTCCAAATCTCAAGAATTTCCATTCAACATTATGTATTGTATTCTTCCACAGACCCGGGCCAAAAGACAATGGCGACTTTGACATGATCAAAACTTTAAAAGACAGAAATAGCCATCGATGAAGTTGCCAAGCTCTCTGGAGACCATCACCATAATCTCGACATGTACACCAGGCAAAGGACCCCTGCGTTTTTTGGTAGTTGCCACTCTTATTCCCAATCAGAAAATCCACGGGAGTAGAACAAAATTGATTTGGGCAGAAATTGATTTGGGCAGAAATTGATTTGGGCAGAAATTGATTTGGGCAGAAAAAATCTGTGATGAGCAATTATAACAGAAAGGGCAGAAAGGTGGAATTCCATTGTCCTCAGGGGCAGGCTTCTGCACATATGTCTAGCAAACTTTTCTAAAATGTCATAACTACTCCCCAACTTTTTCTTTCCCTAAATCAGAATAATCATTCCCCCCATTCGAAATACTAACCGACATGCTAACCGTAACTAACACGCCAATGTCTCCGAGCTCGTATATTATCAACGGTATTGAATACCGACAGGCCAATAATGATGACTTGTCCCTGCCCATGCCAGGAAGTTTGGAATATGATGAAAATGCCCTAACTGGCAAAATCTTATTTGTCCTATATGTGTCTTGCTTTTCACGGCGACGGTAATTTTCCTTAAAGAGTTTAAAACCCCTGCGAATGATTTAAATGGGTCTAACCACACCCCGCAGGTCTTGGGAGCGGGATTCCCCAGAAAAGCATAGGCAATGCCGAGGCTTACCCCTCAATTTCTCTTGGGTCTTCACAGGAGAGGGCCAAGGATCAAGTGTGGCTGTTTGGTTTCTTCGTGCACTTTTCTTATTGGTCCAGTCATTATAAGCAGTAAAAGCACGCCTTTTTATTTTTGTTGTTTTCCAGCTATTCCAAGGCTGGTCCTTTTATTACTCGTTTTCTTATAGTTATGAATCACATACGCCGCTATGAATCACAGGAGAAAGATCAAAGCTGCTGGGTATAGGATCATTCGCCACTCACGTTGTTCTTTCGTTGGAACTTTGGTTTACGAAAATCCACACTTCTGGTGTAATTATCCGCAGGAATCGAGTTAAGTACACTGGGAAAACTTTGACAATTTCTTCGCATTGGCCTTACCAAACCTCAATAACGGGGCTTGAATGTGTAAAGGCGGTGAAAATTGAGGTGGAATTTCCTGGGTCGTATCTTCTGCCAGCAACAATATATGGAAACCATAAACATATTACGAGAATCCCATAAGGAGATATATTGTCCGCAGGACAAAATCGTGAGGGACATAATCCTGGCCGTTCAACACAGAGGTACTTAAACTTCTTCCTCTTTGAAAAAGAAGCAATGAATGCTTAAAAGATGAAAAATGCCCCAGGGTGTCAAAATGTTCGATATTATTGGTGTTCGGTTTTTGGCCTTTGAAATTCACTTTAGAAGTCAAAGACCAACATTTAGATGTTTGCACGTAGCCTGGGTATATGCTTCCCACATGAAATTGACTCAGCTTTCCTTACAAACATCAAGCCTTGGAAGAATCAGCTTGATGTATATCATTGGCGAAAAGCCTAGCTTCTTGGGAATTAAGCTCTCTGGTTGGATTGTAGCTGCGAAATCATGGGCCCGCCACAATAGACCCGTACACCAGGCGACCCCAGGTAAAAAGGCCCCTAGGAAAACGGCAAATTTTGGGTGTAAAAGAGCTCTGAATAACCTTAAGACAATATTCAGAGTCCTAGTATCACAATAAAACCGTTTTTATCGGGATTAACAAGCGCGTGCTCAATAAAAGGGCCCTCCAGTTTTAATGACGGATGTACGGGTGTTTGGCATTTGTCCGGAGGGTGCACTGTGGAGCACACTTCCCAAAGATCACTTTGAGCAGTCAGTGAGAGAAATATTTCTAGGATTTAAGGGGCCTGCAGTAGTGTGAAAACGTAAACTCACGAGGAAATCCACAATTTACTTAAAGAGGCCACCCGAAACCCATCCCGGAATCAAGCACGTGATGCAGATCACGTGACGCACCGACGCACCGAAGCACCCAAGTGAAAAAATTCTTGATACTCCCAAAAGCCGTTTCAAGCCCCCATATTCCCCACCACCACCCCCCAAAAAACCTGTTTCCAACATGGCCAACGTCAAGATGAGAGCCGAGAAGAAGATGAGGCAGTTCCTCATGAAGCAGATCAAGGCCCGGAAGGAGTTGGGTGCCCGTATAGCCAAGGGACCCAAGACTGCAGTGGAGCTTCAGCAGTTGAAGTTGGCTCCACAAGTGATCATGTTCAAAAACCTATTCTCCGGCCAGGTGTTGTACTCACAGGTACCGGGGTTCCACCAGGACCAGATCGACCTGCAATTTGTTCGTCCCAACTGGGAAAACAGGAAACCTAGCCGCAGAAATGATCTCTGGAGGGTCATGGCGGTGGTCAACTTTGCCAACTACGACTATGCCGTGGCCGCATACCACGGGCTTGTAGAATTACGTAAACTCAGAGACACGCAGTTAGCCAAAGAGGCCAAGGCCATGCGCAAAAAGAATTCCGACGGAAACACGTGGTTTTCCGGCCAGTACAGACCCGCGTATACGCAGGAGGCGGTGGCAGACTTGGCCCATGTGATTGAGGAGTTTGAATTGGAAGAGACCACGGCATACTGGGAGTCGCTCTGGAGAAAGGGTGACGACAAGCACTGGCGTCATGATTTGGTTGCCCACGACACGTTACCTGCGTTCAATGCCAAGTACCAGAGTGTGATGTTGGATGAGATGCGTGACATGGCATTGCAGGCATTTGCAGGAGAGAGAGAGGCCCAGCAACAGGCCCTGGAGGTTCACGGGGACGAGGTCTTGGCTTAGGACAATAATTCTTGTATATATTAATGGAGAAGCAAAGGAATGGTGGCATGTAGACCCACACACCACGACTGACCCCAGCCCAAGTGTCAGCAGAGAGTAGGAGGTAGAAAAAGACTGGTTTGTGGAGGTGGAGCTCTGCGGGCTTTTTAAAGATGGTCTGGCCATTGAGATTTCCCACGGGATTGATGGGAGTTGCTAGCTATTTTTCTCTTTTTAAAGCACAATTGAATATTAATGGTCTTGGGTCTGGACGCATGGTGTGGGGAAATCACTATCGGCTTTTGGTGGCTTCAAACTGGGTTTGAACTTGATTTCCATCAAAAGTGAAGAAACGACGTTTTTAGGTGTACTTGATGGGTCAGTAATTGAATGATACCCATCCACCAGTATGGATACTTTCCGGGTAAGCCCAGACGGAAGTTCCAAAACAGCCATGGTTGATTGGCCAAATGATGCTTCAGCTATAATGGTGATTTTCTTCTCGAGAGAATATTTACTTCAACTTAATTGTAGAGGGCTCTGGCCCATGGGAGGTGTATCCGTTCCTGGAGGTGTATCCAGTCCCTGGAGGTGTATTCAGTCCCTGGAGCTGGAGTAGACATTTGTGTTTCGGAGGATATGGAAAAACAGAAATAACTTCTAGAGATCGCGTCACCCCGTTTGACGGCGCAGCCATTGGGCCCAACCGTTGAAAGATCTTGTCTTCAGCAAAGCCTTTGGCCTAACTGTTGATTGATGTCGCCTGACAATCAAAGCTTTTGGTGGAGTTGTTCGCTTTCTTAAACCAGCGAAGCCTTTTTGAGAATGTTTTTGGGTCTTTTGTTTGGGTCTTTTGTTTGGGTCTTTTGTTTCTGGGTCTTTTGTTTGGGGGTACTTTGAGGGGTGGGCATAACTTTGTGCCACCAATCCTTGGAGTATTCTTGGACGGAAGTAGTTCATTTATGATCGATTTTAAAGGGAAAGCCTTGGGCAGAAAGATGTTTTTTGAAAAGTAGTTTGAGTTTAAAAAGTGCAACTACTGGAGAAACAGTTTCTGTCTGTCATTATTTGACTGTATTTGCTTCAGAAAAATACCACGAAAAAAGTTCTATTTAATATGGAGAATGATGGGATATGAAGGTACGTTGTATAGTCTTGAAGTTCCCCATGATATTTCTTAGACAAATAGACATTTTTTTAAATGTCCTGCCGGTCTTGAACATTCATTCTTGAATGTTTGTATATGTAGAGGAGCTCAAGAAAAGTACCACGACTAAGAAGTCACGACAAAGACTATATACCGACGAGATTAAAGATACGGTGAAATCCAGAATACTTCGGTGCCCAGTGGAATTTGTTTTTCTATCGGTGAGTTTTTTATGCCTTTTGGCTTCTTTGTTTCCGAATGATAATGTATTCTTTGGATTTGAATATTTTCTCGTCTAGAGCAGTGTTAGTAAAATTACTACTAATATTTTCAATCAGCAAAGCCCATATTAATATAGTTAAACCCAGACACCTCCAACAAAAGGGACCCCTCCCCCTGAAACTTTGGGCAGGCATCGAGGCACTACACCGTCAAAAGGTGCCAGATTGAAATTAGCAGTCACCGGACGAGTAGCTATTCTCACAGGTGAGGTGTATAGTGACGGAAACTGACGGAATTTGTTACCTGGCATGGTCAAAATGTTGGCTAATCTACATCGAGGGGGACCATCCCAGTGCCAGAAAGCCAGTTCTGTTGCTATTCTGAGAATGTTGATGGATATGTTTGAACACACATCAAAACCTTTCGCGAGAGTCCCGGAAAAGGAGAAAACGGGGCTTTCATAGCTACTGAAAAAGCCCATTGCGACGACGACGATCTGGAGGTTGATGAGGATTGCAAATACCACCAGCAATTCTGGGATTTTTTTATTATCGAGATTTGCACTCATGACATGCCCGACACAACCCCCTAGACGTGTCTGATATGTAAGATGATGAAGCCAAATCGAGCTCCGCGTGTTTCTTATAGTGACAAGCTTGCAAATATCCCTGCCAGTAAAAAGCGGCAATCGGTTTTCGCTGTCAAAGTGAGAGACTTGAGCGATGCCAGCCTCCGACGGCTGCAGCAGTGGTGCATTTTCTTAAAGAATCATCATATAATCCTTTGTCCTCATTGGCAAGTCCAATGCACGAATGTGGGCATCCCAATAGTTCGGGGAACACGTGAACCGCCAAACAAACCGTAAATTATGATAGTCTTAATTATTATAATATTAATATCGACCTCGATATTAGCCATAGTTAAATTTCCCATGACTAACTACACTTGTCTCGAGGGATTTCAAAGAGTTGGCATTTGTTTCCTGGAGGAAATCGACCGACCTATTAGAATACGTAGCTTTGTGGGTGAGTTTTCTTGGGGATAACTTTAATTTTTGACGTTCATTTGTTTCCTCGCCGGAGGATACTAGAACCGAGAAATTCTTAGAAAATGCCGGATTTTCTGCTAGCTCAAGCCGTCTCTTGACACGGGCACGTGATGCGCAACACTGATCTTGGGGTTTCGCAGCCGCAATTTATCCTTGTCTACGCCTTCAAAGATTGTTGAAAATTGTGTATTGGTATACATTTTTTTGGGTTTTGTATCTAAAATTTTCGAGAACTCAAGAGAAACATCTAGCCAACTTAAACAATAACACAAGACGTGTACCAGCCAGTTGGCGAGGAAGCAGTCATTCCCCAGTTGTCTTTGTTTGGGGCGGAAGGAGTCTTTGGGGAATTCTTAGGAGCAGCCATTTTTGATATATTGTTTTGCTTGGTGTTGAAAAAGGCGTATGCAAAGAATCAAAGAATGGTGTCGAATTTATATCAAATCACAGGGGCACGAAGATCCCAAGGGGGAATTTCCTTCTCTATGCGCGGAAAGTTAGACGCTTTTGCCTATTTGGGCCACGACAGTGCAGTGGCGAGAACCACTCAAAAGCATGCAAAGTTTTTGCAGCATAAAGAAGTGTTGCACATGCAAGAAAAGGAAAAAATGACTCTTCTGAAACTTCCTTCTTGAGTTTCATCTTATCTCGCCCAATAAATTGATGCTTGCTCATGCACGTTTTTCGTGCATTGAGTTACGGAGTTACCATTGTGCTTGGCAGATGAAGCAAAGAGTCAAAACACACCCTGATGAAATTACATATGATTTCGGTTATTGAAGATGAATTTCAAAAGATTTGTAAACGAACTATAATTAAGAATTCCCAGAAACTCATGTGTACGGTACTGGGAACAATAGAGGTATTTACATGTATTTGAAAGCAGTTATAACATTATCATAATTCAGCAGTATTCAAAACCGTCCGCCTCAACAGAAGCAGGATTCAATTGCGGTTCGTCTAGAAACAGGTTTGTGACGATAGCAGGTGTTGTAGAAGGCCTTTGCTCTACCCCAGTCCGTACTTGGTTTTGCTAAAATCAACGAAAGAAATCACCCAAAACCATAAACTATTGCACGGCTAATCCTCCTAAAACGAAAGTAGTATCTCCATTTACACCAACATAGCAACAACACCGGCAATGCCAGCAGCACCAATGGCAGCCTTGCCGGCACCAGCTTGGAAGGAGCTAACCGAAACAGTGGAGGAAGCAGCAGAAGAAGAGCTGGCCTTGGTGACAATCGTGCTAGACATGTGAGGGGCAGTCACGTTGGTCGACACGTAAGTAGAACTGGTTAATGTGGTTGGAAACACACACTCTCCGGTGACGGTGATGGTGGTGGCTTGAGTGACGGTGATGACAGAAGGAGCACATTGTTGATCGCTACAAGTAGTAACGGTGACCACGGTGGACTCGGGGCAGTAAGTGGTGTAGCCAGTGACGGTGATGTCGGTGGTGATGACGGAAACGTTTGACCAACCAGCGGAGGAAGCGGAAGAGACTAGGGGAGCATCGGAACCGATAGAGCCGATAGAGCCGATAGAGCCGATAGAAGCGGAGGAGGTGGTGGAAGCAGCGAAAGAGGAAGCAGCAGCGAAGGAAGCGAGAGAAGCGTAAGCGAAAGTAGTAGATCTCATGTTTAAGTGTTTTGTGTTTTGAATGATAACTAAAAAAAAAAAAAGATCTACGGGGACCAGTGTCCTTTTATACCAACCAGCTCGTAAAGAAGTTTGAAGTGCACGGTGAACAGGAGACGGTTTCTTTTGCATAGTCAATCCAAAAAGAAATCCGGTGCTACGTTGCATGGGGTAACTTCAGCTGGGCGAACGGGTGAGCCCGAGGGCCGAAAAAGAAATAAAGTTCCGTCACTCAAATTACCGGTATTCGGCTGCCGGTAACTTCTCGGGAGGCTCTTGGCGTAACCAGAGCATTTGAGCCATGTTATCAAGGGAAAACACATTCTTTAAAGTCTGTAATTCTTGGGATTTTCTAACAAGGGGATTTCTTGGACAACGAGAAGACTTCTCTTTATCGTGCATTACAAAGAAGATTTGATTCTCAGGGCCAGTTTTTCATTTAAAGACTTCTTGTAAATTAAGAATAATACATCCATATCCATCAAATCCATGATCATACTATTCAAATTTCTGCTCAGTTGTGTTAAAAAGTAGACATTCGCGGAAGGAAGTAGCGACAAAGAAGCGAAAGTAGCGTCGCTACCGTCGCCACAAATACATACTAATACTTGGGGTTTCTGGAATCGTTACGTTGTCGCTACTCGTGGCTACTTTTGGTTTTTCATCGTAGGTTGGTGAAAAAAAAAGCAGGAAAATCCCAATGATCTTTCCAGTGTCTAATAACAAGTGAAAACCAACGGAAAACAGTCCAGGTGGTCGAATGCTATGAGTTTTTTTGTTGGCCAACCGAAGAGATTTGCACTGTGTAAGTGAGAAAATAATTATAACTTGGGATGACTAGGCCGGATATGAGCGAGAGTGTTTCTGAAACGATTTTGGAATTTAACCCGCATGATGAAGAAATATCAGGTTCTTCACAACTTTTGAACATCTACCTCTTAGACGACGAGGAAGACCCAAGATGGTAGATTCTTGTTAGGCTACAAAAAATAGATACCTCCATACATTTCATATCAGAAGAAGTTTTTAAAGTCAAGCTGAGACTTCTAATTTTTACTTTTCGGATGCTAAGACACGGCCGGACTAAGGATGGACTATAGTGCCATCTGTTTGACCACCTGGAACTATACAAGGTGTAGTAAGTTAATAAGCATTGGTGGCCTACCGAATAGAACTCTTATCTGTCGTGGTCGAAATAGCTCCAGCATAAAATTACTAAGTAGGGATAAAAGTATTGTGAAATACCCCAGAATACCATCTTTCGCTTTACTACAAATAAGTAGTAAAAACCGGGAAATTTGCGCAGGTATTATAAAAGTAGCGAGGTTTTTTTGCCGAATGAATTTTAATGAACAGATACACCCCTATTTGGTAGGATACCAATGCTCAATAGCCTACCGCTCGCTTCGGCCTTCCAATATTGGTAGAATTTCCTCTCAACAATGAGTCATTCGAGAAATGAACCCATCGATAGTCGGTGTTGAAGTACCCTCCCTTCCAAAGGGCCAAAAGCGTTGACTATCTCCTCTGCCTGTAAGCCTGATGTGGGAACATCCTCCTTCTTTTCCCAATTCGGTAATTTTTTTGCCTGGTGTTTTTTCAGGGTTGACGAGTTAAGAGTAGTCTGATTTAGGTGCGTATTTGTGCAAGAGTCTATCCTGCTATCTTTGATTGTCCGACTGTAGAGCCCGCACAGGGACAAATGGGGTATTTTCTAGCGCCATTCATTCAAATTCAGGAGCGGGAGCAGTTTGTTTTTCCCCTGCTCGTCTAGGAAAAGTTTGTGGATCTTACATAAAAAAATGGACTCGTGTAATTAACAACTGATCAAATCAAAATAAAACACTTCATTTCACTGCGGCGAAGCTCTTCGGTGGGCGAAAAAAAAAAGAATATTCCCATTCAAGAAGACAACACGGACTACTTTGCCTTGGTTTCCAGCGGTTGTTGATGCTTCATTTGGAAATTCCTTCTTTTGTTTTACCCACGATGAAAAAACACAAAGTAGCCACGCAAGAAAACCCAGGTATTAGTGTTCATTATTATTTATTAGTAGCGACGGGGGGACGCTACTATCTGTTGTTTACAACTCAGGCTTATTGAATAACATCCCTTGGCCTGGTACCCAAGAATGCAGTCCTAGTTATTATAACACGATTTTTGTCAGACCCGTAAGTAGCCCAAGGCAGTTCGAGCAATTATTATAGACTATGTAGTGCCGTAAGATCAAAATCCCCCACGGTCTAGAAAACCATATTTGATCTTATGATACATGGAGAAGAGTTTCCTGACTGTCAATTTTCTTTGCCATTAATATTTAAGTCTTGAGTGACGTATTTTATCTTTGACGCCAAAAATCGACCCCAAATGGCCGAACCAGATTTGTGGGCCATGCGCTCACCTATATTTAGGAATACACGTTTGAGGATCAACTTAGTACGCATATATGAATTCAATCCGATGAACACTTTGAATAAATTGGATTTTTCTTTATATATAATTCCAATCCATACAGCGAAACTCCACAACCTCCGTCTATATTGGCAATTAGCATTCTTCCATAAAGACGGAAGTCCATAAGGGCCACCAGCAGAGAACGTATTCTGCATTTTGTTCCTAAATCGAGTGTGTGGTTTTGAAGCATCGGGGAAGTTTGGAATTTCCTCTATTCGAGTCCACGTGGGACTATTTTTTCCCTTCGTGGTCGTTTCGAAATCCCCTTTGAATCCAATGACCATCGCTTCTAGTATGGGACCCCCAAACCGTTTCTTTTTCTTCCCCCTCTCTGAAACTTGCAGTAAAACAATCATATAATAGAACGATGCCATAATGGCTTAAAAGTCAGCCCCATGCCGGTAATGCACCCTCTCCAAACCTCATGCAACCGGGCCACTAACAATATCCGATTCAAGCCAATAAGGGTGCATGCATTTGAAGAGCCACATTGTTGCATGGCACCCAAACTGTAAATAAGATTCCAGGGGCTTCAAGAAAACCCAAACGCTTTGTGCGTCTGGTTTGGTTGCACACACCCGAGTACAATGCCCATGAGAAAAAAAAGTCACATGAGTACTCCAAAGGGAAACTCGTGGACCCGTGGACCCGCGGACCCAAACTCATAAACCAATAGGAGCACCAGCTAAAATCAAGTAGATTCCATTGGTGGATGGATTGGGTCAGCACGTGGCCTTTTGTTCAGAACTGGTGTTCAAGCGCCCCGTTGCTTTTTTTCATCCGCATTGTGTATGCATTTATTTGCTCTACAGACATGCTACAGAAATTTATAGAAATTTAAAGAAATTGTATGTTCTACAGACATTGGCATAAGACTAAAAAAAAAAGAAACAAACACGGAAATGAATTGGATATCTCCCAAACTGCTTCTAAGAGATAGTGCCACTTTCTAGACTGTAAAAGTCCAGTAATTTAATCCAATCCAAAAAGATATCATACCCCTTGGTTGGCATATAACCCTACTTCTTCAACCCAAACCGAATACACGTAGAGCCATACCCTAAACAGTAGACATATATCCAAAAAGAGCTTTCCAGAACATCGGCTCACTAGAAAGTGTAATTTTAGGGATCCGGAAATCTCCGGCTCCTCCGGGTGTCCATTATTCACGCGTGTAGTTACCTTGCTCGCGTCAAGCATCTACTCACGAGCTTTATTATTGCATTGTCCCAATACATTAGAGTAAGTCCAATACAGAGCACAGTGGACAGAATTAGATATGCCCATTGTAATCCAGAAATTACATCCCGTTTTGATTTCAACATTGCCCACGTTTTTTTGTTTTCTTTTGTATCACCAAATGTCACTATATGCATATTCTATTGTCTATACTCACAGTATGTGTCTCAACTAAATTGTCGATCCAAAAGAAAACATGAAAGTATATATAGTGAGAGTTTTCCTCCTTGGAATCCAAAATCACCCAAAAGCACCACTCCACTTTCGATTATGAAGATCCTGTCATTAGTCATTTCTACAACTGCGGTCTTGTCCATTACCGAGGCGGCTGCCATCAACACCAAAATAATCGTCGCAGATATGGTGCCGGAACCAGAAAACACCCCCCACAAGCGGGGGCTTTTGAAAAACCTCTTCTGTATCCGAGGAAACTTGGATGAGAGTGATGCCTATGGCGATAATACCGGGTGCACTGAGTCCAGCAACAGTTTCATTTTAGAGTTCGAGCCTGACAGCAACTCCTCAGAAGTCACCGAGGATGAGACGTATAAGGCAATACTGGAAAAGTTGAAGGCCTTGATGGGAGACTTGAGAATAGTAGAAAAGGATCTTGAGGACGGCGAGGACTTCCGAGAGCGTTCTCCCCAAGCCCAGTCCACCAAACTTTGCCAGGCGGTGAATGTTTGGAATCTGTGCAAGATCAGGGCGGACTCCATTGGATATAGTGAATGGATCCATTTCTTTTCCAAGGCGGAAGAGTACAATGTTGACCAGCTCGATAAGTTCCAAACAAACATCTACGACCGGTTTGAGCATGTAAAGGATCTTATTGAGCACTACTCGAGAACCTATAACATCCACGGATTAGTTGTTGGCTAGGTCAATTGTGCTTTGGGAGATAAGATGTTTTGGGTGGATGGTTTTGTTGTCGTGTTGCTTTGGATGTCATTTTTTTGACTTTCGGGGCCTCAAAGTAGCTGCTGTTTAATTATTTTTGGCCCAATACACCGTATATTAAGTGGATTCCGCGTAGAGTATATATTACGGCAAGATGCTATCTTGGGATATGCTTTGGGAGTTACTTGCAGTGCATGTCTTTGGTGCCATTCTGGGTTATTCGGCTTTTGGCTAAAGGCACCTTACTTTTTTACAGAAAGTTCAAACACTCCTTATAAAAAGTTCTTCGATTTGAATAGAGTTATTTGCAGATAAAACTTTCGCATATTGACGAATCTGCTCTCACTTACTAATGAAACTGACGTATCTTCTAGATCCATATTGTCATCCAGTTAATATAGCTCGAGCCTGGGGCTTACTCTTTCCGTCACATTGGAAAACCAACCCTGACTAATTATCCGGTTTGTAGACTTATTACTATATCATCCCTGGCCATGTTATTCCACGTTATATTTACATGAAGTCTAAGAAAAATCACTGGGATGTTCAAAAACTTGGGACGTAACCCCTGAAATTCAAAAACACCAAGATATTCTGGTCTGTTTTTCTTTTTTTTCTTCTAATTACAATAATCCCCCACTCGTCTAGCTCCATGTGGCCCTCGCATATCTGTTTATTACTGACCTTCTCGCTCCAGGCAAGATTTGTCGGGATCCACGAAAACAAAAAAAAAAAGACAAAAACATAATAGATACCGTTTCTGTTATCCCATTGTTACTGTTATTTTCGGTGGTTTCCGAAGGATGCGGCCAATTAGTCTAGTGGATATTGTCATGCTTCGAATACAATAGAAACAACCCGCATTCTGGGCGAGCCGTGTATGGATACAAAGCTTTCCCAGTGATATTTACGGCCTTGAAGATTGGATGGTAGAAAACTGAGGGAGACTGAAAGCACGCCCTCTATGTAATCTAAACATCGGCAGTGGCGTTGAACTTAAGCAGAACCAAAAGAAGCCTCTCGTGTCTTTCCGGAAAAAGATGCATAGCTAATAAATGCGAATACAACTTGGACAGAACGCAGGGCACCCACCACCTATTGATAAAAAGAGCCGTTTGTCCGGCGCCGTGGCGGCAAGCAAGTTTCACGCCTTCATTGATAGGCTACTTGTCGAAGGATTGCTTGTATTATTCGGGCCGTCTTTTCTTTTCCATCCTGAAAGAAAATACCAAGACATTTGCACGGAATAAATCCATGCGACCCCCAATTCCACCACGCATTGGCGCGACGCACGGCTGGGTTGGACGTGGGGGCGTGCAGGCAGATGTGTGGGGGGCCATGCGTGGGGGAGCCCCGCCGTGCAACAAGCGCCGAAAACACCGACCCCGGGCCGCACCTTCATGTATAAACCCAACTGGGCCCACGAGCCCTGTGGCCGAGACATATTGCAGGTATTGTTTATTAAAGAAAGAAAGAAAGAAAGAAAGAAAGAAAGAAAAGAAAGAAAGAAAGGAAAGAATAATAAAGAATAATAAAGAATAATAAAGGACAGGAAAAGACAGAATGAAGACCCGGAAGATCCAAGAAGCAGCTTTTCCCTTTATTCCTTTTTCCTTCCCTTTCCTTTTATTTCCCTTTTCTTTCCTTTATTTCCCTTTATTTCCCTTTCCTCTTGTTCTTTGGCTTTCTCTTACCATCACAGTCCTTCCAATTGTGTCAAATAATACACCGTTGGAATTCCGAGCTCCCCGGTTGTTGTTTAAGGCTCCGCAGTGGCATATCAGTATTGGAACGCCGCTGGTGCCATTGGCTCCGGCGAGGTGGCGATCCGCGCCTGGGCATTCGGGCCATTCGGGCCTTTTGGGCCTTTGGGGGCCACCGGGCGCCTGTCCATGCCCGCACTTAAGGCGGCGTCCTGCACCCACCACATTTTCCGCTCTGAGCGTGTTGCCCGATGGCTTCGGGCCCGCCCGAGTTTCCTATCCAGAGGTACCCAATACAGAAACGCTTATAAACCCACACTTAGCAGCCAAAAGTCGGACACTAGCCGGAATTCAAAGGTGGTGTTTTTTTTTTGTTTTTTCTGTCGCCAACAAAGAAACCCGCAGAACTTGTCAAGAGCTCTCTCGTCTATTTGAACAACAAACATCCCCGTTCGCTTTTCTTCTGCGCCTTTCAAAGCCTCGATTTTTTTTCTTCTTCTTCTTCTTCTTCTTCTTCTTCTTCTTCTTCTTCCGTCTTGTTTCCGCCATGGATATGTGCTACAATAAGCGCATGAAAAACGGTGCTCTGACGTCCAGGTTTAAGGTGGAATGTAAGCATCCAAACCAGTTTAAACACACGCCGGCCAGTGTGGCGGCTCGGGACCCCGGTGCCGAGATCCAGAAGCCCGACGGCATTCCTCTCGAGTTATCCACAACCCACCATGACTCAAACTGTACGCGGTGCTATAAGCTCAAGAAAAAGTGTTCTCGGAACTACCCGAGCTGTGACTACTGCCGCCGCTCAAACACCCCGTGTGAATACATCGACCGACGCAAGCGCCGCCTTCGTTTTGAGGAGGTGCCGGTGATGTCGGTTAATGGCGATGGTGCAGGACCCACCAGGGCCTTGTCGGGCCTTGAAGGGGAAGGACGGAACCCCATTTTGATTGCGTCGCTCGTCAACCATGATGAGGCCGAGACCTTCCGCAACATCGAACTCCCGAGCTCACAGGGTTCTTCCAGTACTGCTGGTTCCTTTTCTGCTGCCGGGGCCTCTTCGGGGGGCTCTTTTTCTGCCGCGCCTTCTTTTGCTGGCCCGTCTGCTGCTGGGCCTTCTTCTACTGCTGCCGGGCCTTCACGGACTCACTCACGTATGGCCCCGGCTTCCATGACACGCCTCAAGCCATCGTTATCCGTAAGCAGAAACGTGATATCCCTGTCTGTAGTCGACCGCAACTCTAATAGCTTACACGACGAGTTCTTGGCCGTGCGCCCCATTGCAGACGTCAGCTTGCCGTCTGCTTTTGTCCATACGTATTTCGCAAACTATGAGTGGAAGTACCCGTTTGTCAGCCGACACACGTTCTTCAAGAAACTTGAAAACCTTTCCTTCCAGAACGAAACGCTTGTGGGACTCGACGTGTACTTGGTGATGGCGATCGGATGTATCATCTATGATGCCAACTTCAACTCGCAACACTATGCCAGCTACTTCAGCGACTCTTTTGTGGAGTCCATTGTCGACATGATCAGCTACGACATCAAGTCCGAGGACGATATCCACAAGGCTCACCTTCTTATTCTTTTGAGCATCTATGCCATCAACATTGGCAACACAAATCTCATATGGAACATTGTTGGCTTTCTTGACCGTCTTATAGTGTTTATGTCCGATTTCACCGGCAAGGGTGAAGCGTGTATGCGGAAACGTTGTTTCTGGACCATCTTCAACTTGGACAAAGAACTCTCACTAGTGCTCGGCAAACCGAGCCAGTTTATACCCACCAGAATCATCAAGCTAACCACCGATTTCGCCGAAACACTAAATCCAGGCGAACTGGAGAAGAGTGCCGCATTCATGACCCATTCGGTCATGCTCCACAAATTGCAAGATGTCATGATCTCTTATAAGTTGGGGTTGGAGCCCGTGGATAAGGAGGTGTTGACCAAGTACTCTGCTGAAATGGAGGTGTGGAGAGTTGGCATCCTGCTGTTAATCCACACGGAATATGCCGAGCTGTCGTTGTTGCAAAACTTTATCGGACTCGTGAATTTGGACTACTACTATCTTCTCATCGAGCTTGACCAGCTCTCGTCGACCGAATCGTTTCAATTTACTTTGCAGTTCTTGTCGAATTCATTCAGTCTTCTCCTTTCCGATGTGTCGGACAAGAAGGAGTCTGGGGGCACTTCCATATACTCGCTCTTTTGGTTTCTCAAATTCTTCAAGGTGGTGGATTATAGCGTGGAATCACTTCTACGGATGTTGGCCGCAGGTGAAAACAAAAACGATTTGACCACGCGTTTGAACGATTTCAATGGAAACGTACAGCTTGAGATCAATCTTCTTAAATTCTTGCTCAATAGCAAATCTCGCCCTCAGCGCTTCGTTGGCAAATTGGAGTTATACCTACTGAAATTGAAGACGTTGAACCAGAAAATTGTGTCCTTCAACCCGTTGGTGGGCAAAGAAAAAGATATCGAGACGCTAGCGAAAAATATTGCTGAATTGTTTGAACGCGAATAGAACTAATAGCTTGGTTCTTTTATGCTTTTGCTTTTGCTTTTGCTTTTGCTTTTTTTTTTTTTCATCTGACTGATTGCTCGTTTTCTGTCCTCTTTTTGGCGTGAGACAGTGGCAAGTAACAGTGACAATAACAATGACTATGACTATGAACAAGGACAATGAAGGTGGCTAAGATAATGTGTGCGTGGATGTGATAGTGGTGAAATTACCGGCAACAGGGTACATGAACAGTTACTCCCAAATTTCCAGAAAATGCTATAGATACATGAAACATAAAGAGGAAAGAGGCTATAAAAAAAGAACAAAACGAACAAAACGAAAAACAAAACAAGTCTACTCGTTGATGCTATCCCAACCTCAAATTGAGCAGCTAGACACCGTCAGCAAAACCGCACCCACTAAATTCCACGACTTTTTTTGGTGCGCGCACGCAGTGGCGATTCAGGGCACCGCGAAGTCCACTGGAATCCACCACACTGCCAAATCCCACCTCTCCATCCAGACTTCAACCAGTCACCCATATTTTACACCCCCTGGTTTCCAATTTTTTTCTTGAACCCCTTAAAACTTCCAGAGCAATAACTTTCACACAATGCCACCTAAAGCAGACTGGGATAAATACGTGGCGCCACAAGATGATGACGAAAAAGACGAAAAGGTGGTGCCTCTTAGTGAGGGCGACATCCAGGTTCTAAAAACATACGGGGCTGCACCTTACGCCACACAGCTCAAGAAGATCGAGAAGGACTTGAAGGAAATCGAGGAGCGCATCAAGGAGAATATCGGCATTAAGGAGTCCGACACCGGATTGGCGGCGCCACATTTATGGGACGTCATGGGCGACAAGCAACGCATGTCGCTGGAGCAGCCGTTGCAGGTTGCCAGATGCACGAAGATCATCGAGGCCACCAGCCCTCCTCCGCAATTGGACTTTCTTGCCAATGCCGATAACAAGCAAAAGTACGTGATCAACATCAAGCAGATTGCCAAGTTTGTGGTTGGGCTCGGAGAGAGAGTCTCGCCCACAGATATCGAGGAGGGCATGAGAGTCGGCGTGGACCGCCACAAATACGAGATCCAGTTGCCGTTGCCTCCCAGGATCGACCCCTCCGTGACGATGATGACCGTCGAGGAGAAGCCCGATGTGACGTACGGCGACGTTGGTGGATGTAAAGAGCAGATTGAGAAGTTACGTGAAGTGGTGGAACTTCCACTTCTTTCCCCAGAGAGATTTGTCAAGTTGGGAATTGACCCACCAAAGGGTATCTTGCTATACGGGCCTCCTGGTACGGGAAAAACGCTATGTGCCAGAGCTGTGGCCAACAGAACCGACGCCACGTTTATACGTGTCATTGGATCGGAATTGGTGCAGAAGTACGTCGGAGAGGGTGCTAGAATGGTGCGTGAGTTGTTCGAGATGGCTCGTACCAAGAAGGCGTGTATCATTTTCTTTGATGAAGTGGATGCCATTGGTGGTGCCAGATTCGACGATGGTGCGGGTGGAGACAATGAGGTCCAGAGAACCATGTTGGAGTTGATCACACAATTGGACGGATTCGACCCCCGTGGTAACATCAAGGTGATGTTTGCCACCAACAGGCCAAACACCTTGGACCCAGCATTGTTGCGTCCCGGAAGAATCGACCGTAAGGTGGAGTTTTCTTTGCCTGACTTGGAAGGCAGAGCCAACATTTTCCGTATCCACGCTAAGACCATGAGTTGTGAGAAGGACATTCGTTGGGAGTTGATTTCCAGATTGTGTCCGAACGCCACCGGTGCCGAATTGCGCTCGGTTTGCACGGAGGCGGGTATGTTTGCCATTCGTGCCAGAAGAAAGGTTGCCAACGAAAAGGATTTCTTGAAGGCAGTTGAGAAGGTCATTAAGGGCAACTTGAAGTTCAGCTCTACGTCTCAATACATGCAATACAATTAGTTGTGAGGAAAGGCTGTGGATATGATTTCTCCGAGGTGAGTTTATATGACGAAAAATAACAAATCCAAGTACATACGATAACCAAGTCCACTTGAGTCGTGGAATGCCCTACAAAAGCGTATCCGTCAAAACCCCAATATATTATAACTATGTACAGTTTCTTAGTCCCACCACGACACGCATCCCATACCGTCAGTTTGGCACGACGCTATTAATGCATACGGAGGGGCCTTATTGGATGTGTCATCTAGGCCTAAAGCCTCTGAGCTGGACTTTGGTTTGATGTTGACGAAGATTTCCTCTTCGATGCGGAACCTGATCTTCTCGTTGATATCAATAAACAATTCCGACTCTTCGTCTGGTTTCCACACCCAGGCCTTTTCAACCGGCTTGTATATACAGCCCTCGAATAAGTAATCTTTGGGGATGAAGATTTCCTCGAAGAACTCCATGCGCACCTTGATGCCTTCTGCGGAACAGTCCGCCACCCAGCCGGACAAGATTTCGCCAATGAATGGTTTCCAAACCACCATGCGGAACTTGACCTCCACATAAGAAGCTCCGTCTCCCGGTCTAAGCAAGCCGTCTTTTATCTCCAGGATGTCCCAGACGGCGACAGCCAAACCGACGTTCGTAATGACCTTGTTGGAGTATTTCTGGTGTAATTCGTTCTTAAGAACATGATGGATGGGCATGTTGAAAGATTGTGGAGGAACCCGTACCAAGTCCGACATCAGCGAGAGAATAAACATGACTGTTTTTTTTTGTTTGTTTGTTTGTTTGGAGAATTATAGTATGTGATGTAATGATGAGTCCAAGGAGCTCGGTGAAAATAACAACTCCAGGGATTATGGGTGCCACAAATAAATAAAGTGAGCTGGTTTAATGACCTTGGATGGACAAGACTTTTTTTTCAAAAAAAAAAAGTGGTTGATAACGAATTATAAACTGGATCGTCGTGAAGCCCAATGCTAGATGGAGGAGTCTGCTGGGTCTTTTAATTGATGGTGAAAATCACAGGGAAAGTATGGATATTTGGTTTTTGCTTTTCGCTTTTTGCTTTTTGCCTTTTGCTTCTTGCTTTTCGCTTCTAGCTTTTCGCTTCTTGGATATTATATCAACTAAGCAAACCCTTGGTGGTGAATATGCGACGTGATGCTTCCAGTCTCGACCGACAACGTTTCCAGAAATCAGAAAATTATCCCACTGTCAGATCCCATGTGTTGCGCGGCGATGAGACACGATGCTCCATGTGCGCAGTGCTCTTCCTCTGTGGGCTCGGCCTGTGCCAGGATTCGCGGCCCTCTATAAATATAAGGCCGGGTTGCCGCTGTGGAATTTCGCAGCCACAGGGAATTTTCCATCGGGCGCCTCTAAAGTCTCACCTTGAAAACAACCAAGCGAAAACGGCCCAGTATTTATAAAAATTTATACTTCTGTTTGTGGCGTTATTTTATTGTTTCAGATCGTTTCAGCGTCGTATCAGATTGTTTCAGATTGTTTCAGATTGTTTGGTTTTATTTCAAACACGTCTCATTGCTTCAGCTTTGTGTCTATTGTTTTCTATCATTGCTAGAAACCACTCACTAACTAGCGCCATGCCACCAAAAGCTGACCTTGTCCGCAAGAAAAAAACATACGCTTCCAAATCATCGGACCGGCGCTTGGCTAGCGGAAAACGGGCAGAAGCATTTCTTCACGGTGCACAAAACAAAATCGCCAACTCGTCGCTGGGAAGTAAATCCGATAAGTCCGCCGACGGGTGGAACCCCAAACACTTCCGGTTATTTGTGGGCAATTTGGGCGAGGATGCCAATGACGAGGTTTTGGCGGCCGCCTTCGCCCGCTACCCCAGCGTCAGCAAAGTGCGCGTGCCCGAAGACAAGAGTGGGAAAAACCGGGGGTACGGGTTTGTGGCCTTTGCCTCGCCAGACGACTACCTCAAGGCTTTCAAGGAGATGAATGGGAAATACGTGGGGCTGCGTCCGGTGCAGTTGAAACGTGCTGAAGGGAAGCCCAAGTAGGTTTTTTTTTTCCTTTTTTCTTTTTCCTTTTTTTTTCTTTTTGTCCGTTTTGTTCTTTTCCTGCTTGAGTTCGTGGATGGCTTTCTAGTATCACGTTTTATTAAGCCTGCTGAATGGTGCAGGTTCATGTCGCACCAAAATTATGGGAACATCTCATACATCGACAAAAGCCCGGACGTATTAGCTGCCCGAAATTGTTTTGCTCTAGTCCACAACGATGAGCTGTCGAAAGCTTCTATTTCGGATCATTCCGCTTTCTAGCCCAGGCCTTGCTATGGCCAGGGCCTTCCCATTGCCAGGCAACATGAGACCATTTTCCACGGGAATCGCAAGGTTGAATTCGAAACTTCCGGAATCTTTCGATCCCAAAAAGAACCTTCCTTCCCAAGGAGAGTGGAAACACTTGAAACAGCATATTCCTGGCGAGGCAGAACAGACCGACACCGCCAGAGATCGTATCCCTATGTTTCCTCTTGCCAAGGAGAACGTGCCTACACTTTTGCCGCGTCCGGGGGTGCCCAGAGTAGGCCCCAAGATGCCCTTCAGTCGCGTCATACAAATATTGAAGAGTAAAGTGAATCCGGAACTCATATATGAGTCCGAACCCCATAGACTTTACTTCCTAGGATGTTTCGCATGTGCGGTGGTTTTTACAGTGTATGGGTGCGTGCTTCTTGAGTTTTCTTGGTTCAACGCCAATAAAAATTGGGATGAGAACAAGGAGGAGTTGGCTTTGCCTTTCAAGAGAAGGCAGTTTGGTATTGACTTGTTGACTTATGGAGCTTTGGGTGTTATTGCCTTGGCTGCAGCTTACCAATTCGCTATATTCCCAACCAGACTTATCAGAAGAATGTGGTATCTTCCAGGACCTGTTGAGCACATCAAGTTCACCTCGTATCCTTTAATTCCCGGCAGGGCGACCCCAGTGTATACGGTGCCCCTTCATGGCATAACCAGAAGAGATAAAGCCCGTGTGTGGACTGGTAAAGGATTCTATGGAACTGCCGATAAGTCGATGTTCTTCTTTATTCTTAAAGAGAATATGACAAACAAAAACTGGGTTGTTGACAGGAAGGGCTTTTTCTGGTCTGATGGCCGTGTATTCGATCTTTTGTTCGGTAAAGAAACTTTGGCGGAGGCCGAGGCTGGTATTCCATATGACGAGCAAATTGGAATCATCCATAGGGAAGTGAAAAAGAAGAAGAAGCAACTTCGGGAAGAGCACGGAATTTTCTATCAATTCAAGCTAGGGGCAAAGGAGGCCCAAAAGGACTTGAAGTCTGCGACAAGCTATGCCAAGATCTTGGCAGCCAGCAGGAAGCCCAAAGAATTACCTAAAGAAAAGAAATAATGTACATAGACAATCGATGATGGTATTTTGCTTTTGGTCGTTCGCTGTAGGTGTTTCCTAAATTTCTATAAAAATCTATCAAAGAAAAATTTAAAAAAGAAACTGATTTCGCCCAGGATCGAACTGGGGACGTTCTGCGTGTTAAGCAGATGCCATAACCGACTAGACCACGAAACCGATTTCTGTCAGTTATTTTCTGTGGTTTGATAGGATGAAGTATTTATCTGCGAAAATCTTGAAATTACAATCTTTTTTAAATCACATATTTATCACATTTTTATTAAATTTGGAAGTCTTTTTGGGTATTTTACTGTAAATGGCTCATTTTTTGGCCGTTTCTGACACTTTTTTGAGGGTTTGAAATTCTGGGATGTCTGGGTCTAAGGAACGCCGAGATATAATTTCTTGGAACCATCAGGCAGGTTGTTTAAAAACGTTTTATAGCGCCGGATGCTTTCAATACTCAGTGTTTCTTTAAAAAAAAAACTCAGGACACTATAGATTTTCAGGACACTAAGAAGTAGCGTCTTGTAATAAGGATTTTCTGCCAGTTGAGACAAGAAAAGAAGCATATATACAGCCTCTTCTGATGGCAGTGAATGAAGGGGCTGTATCATAGTGCGGAAATGACTAGTTCACTGTAATACGAATTGTTTCTTTAAAAAAAATTCCGAACAGTTTTTAGTGACGGGGAACGTGCATTTCTCGGAAAAGTCGAATGATTTCAAATCAGAGGTTGAAATCTGGCAAAGTGTATTCTCCAAAACAGTATTGACAAAAACATGAGATGCTTAGATACCCTGTTCCTATTTAATTTTTGAATGTTTTCCAGAACAGCTCCAGAAATTGGTATGTCCCTTCCCCATTGGTGTGATACCTCCGCCATCATTCTAGACTCGTTAGGTTATTCTGTTGTGAAGCATTTGAAAAGCTGAAAGTCTATGAAAGAATCTCGCTTTTTCATTTTCTGCGTTCTTGGGAGAGCCGGAGGCTTTCAATACTCAGTACAATAATCAGACGTGTTGCAGGTTTTTCTCTATAGACTATATATAGATTTTTAGGACACTGAAAAGTGGCGTCCTGTAATACGAATTGTTTCTTTAAAAAAAAAAATCTTGTCCTTCCTGTTTTCTAAGTTATCGGCAACATAAAGGTATCCATCTGGTGGATATGTCTTGCCTTTTTTTATATATAAAGAAACAATTGTTGAAATTTATTTGCCAGTTAATCGGTCATGGGTCAATACCTCCTGTAGAAATCTCTGTTCAAGCTCCACCAATGGCAGAAAAGGTATTTTATTTTTTAAAAAAGCAATTACATTACAGTTGAGATACCTATAGATTAATTCTGGCTTTCATTCAAAAACGTTTTCTTTTTTCCAAATATCATTCATGCCCAAAGCAGCTTTTTCGCAGCCAAACACCTACCTGGACCGCGAATTTTCAGTATTTACGTCCATTTAAATTGAACACTTCTCTTGAGTTCAGCCCAAATTCCTTCGGTCTACAAGCCCTCGTTCTACTCAGGTAGACTTTAATATGACCTTGCCTGAAGCTTGGAGCACTCTTGACCAGTACTTTTCGTCGGAACATTCTCGTTACTTACTTTTTGTGTAGTATCCCTGCTTCATGGACACCAACCAATGGCACTAGAAGGAATGCTACTTGGGTTTTTTTTTGAGAACTCAATACTAGCCCTTTGTCAAACGTTTTACTGTAATAGGTGTCGATTCCAGGCTTAAAATTAGTAAGATATCGAGCGCTAGCCTCGGGGAGATTCTATGGAAACCCCGCTTATACGACCCCCATTGAGGTACTCGATGATAAAACCGCCTCTGAAAATCTTTGACTAATAATCATTTCTCGTAAAGCCTTGAATTCATCTGGGATTCATGCCGGCGGTCTTCTTCTAGTTCTGGGGTTTTTTTTTCTGCAAAATCTGCTAGCCTTGGAAAGTTTGATAGATTTGGTGGTCACAGCAGTAAAAGTGGGTATAAACTTTTCGTGCTTCTTGGCCACACGTTAAAACTTTAACTTCAAAGGTTTGAACATAGAATACTCTTTAACCTTTCGCGACCGTTGGACAGGCTTTCTGGTTTCCATTACACCTGGATTTTTTTTGGCGGATTTGCTTTCAAGACTTGTCTCCCAGTTTAAAACTATTGTGTGTTGATGAACCAGAACACCTAGAACCTCCAAAATTTGCACCATTTGCACCGTCGACAAAGATGTAAAATAGTGACTACTGCTTGGAGGATAATTTTTTGACCTTCTCTCGAAAATCAATATTCCTCCTGGTTTTCTTTCCTGGGAAAATTTCAGTAATCAGAAGATAGTTGAGCTCAAGCCATCATCAAATGAAGGGGATTCTGGTGTTTGTCAGTGCGATTTTCACCAGGTCCAAATAGAGGCCACGGCCCGTTTATGCTTTTTTCTTGTATTTTCTCTATTTTTCGTTGATTGATAAAACTTTTAGTAAGAATTAAACTTTACACTTCTTTGGAACATAAAGCGTGTTTTTTCTGATTTGGGATGTGAACTCAGAGGTTGGGAAAATCAAGCCCATGTGAGAATTCGCGTCCGTGCGGTTTGAGTGTGGTACTAGAAAGATATTCTTTCTTATAAAACACTCACCCTTTTTCATCAATATTTTGACAAAAGTTGGTTAATTGGTTTCTTTCACGTTGCTTTTTTCTTAAAATGGAGCTTTACCAAAGGGTAATGAATAAAAGTATTTTTTCAGTTCAAAAATACAAAATGTATATTTTTAAATTCGCCCTCATTTTGAGAAAACTTGTTTCATCCCTCTACATTTATCGTGTAAGAAAAATAAAAAGCAGTGAATAGAAAACATTAAAATACTGTTTAATATACATATGGACAAAAGAAGCTTTTTAGTTAGAAATCGATTTGCCAAATGGTTTTTTTTTAACAAGCATAATAAATTTTAGTGTCCTATTTTTCTGTGGCTCGACGTCCGCTCAGTTAAACAAACGTTGATCACTGAATGGTAGCCTATTTATTTTTTAATCAATTTTTTTTTCTGTTTCAGAATAATTTTACATAACAAAAAAATTGACTAATCATAAGATTATCAATAATTGATCCATTTTCTAGTTTTTTTTGGACATCCTTTTGGAGGTACGCCTAGTGCAATAGAGCCAACAAAAACGGCCGCTAGAAATCAGATCTGTGTAGACACCATTTTAAACCTTTGAGAATATTTTCCGGTGCGAAGTAAAAATAACTTTCATATCTAAGATATAACTTACCAAAAAGAAGCTAAATTAATCCTAATAAACTTATGAAGTATAAGGCATCAGCAAAAAAGTTAAAAAAATAACGACATCAGCAGGATTCGAACCTGCGCGGGAAATCCCAATGCATAAGCTCAAATAATTCGAGTGCATCGCCTTAACCACTCGGCCACAATGCCGTATTTTTTTTTGTTAAGATATTTGGCAGGACTGGATCGTCAGAGGTTAGTCGTTGATAGTAATGGTACTATGATCTCTGTTCGAACGTGCGGAGTTATGGAACTCTTTTCAAAGCCTGCACGCACTCAAAGTACAGGGATACTTATTGTTCTCGGTTGTATGTTTATGAATACGGTTGATTTCTGGTAGAGTTCTTTATTGATATTGTTACGAACTTCTGAATTAGGCTTTGTGAAATCATATCGGTGGGGACAATCCTATCTTTAAATACATCTCTGCCAGGTTAGACTTTCAAGTCTAACCCCTCAACAAGGTTACCCCCTCAGCAACCTTACCACTGCTCAGCTCTTAGCTGCACATTGCTCCTTCTTTGCCAAAGCAATCTATTGCACTTGGCTCTAGAATAGGATTGCTATTGCCAAAAAAAGTAACGAAAAAAACGCTCGTAGTCTTATCTCAGTCTAGGCCAGTTCGGGCAACCTGAAAAGCCACGACCATGGTCAATTCTTCGAGCATATGTCACCAGGGAGCTTGTCGTATCCTACGGACCTTAATCTAACCTTAGATTTCAGGGAAATACCGTAACAATTTTCTGGAACTGGATTTGGCCGTGTATAGTACGCATATACTAACTAAAGAGAATGCCGCACTGTCCTGTATACAATGCCGCTTAGTGGCGTCTTTAAAAAGAAGGTCCGAAAAGTGAGTTACTCCCCCAAAGTCCCTCAATCAGATGTATTAAGCAAAAAAAAAAAAAAAGTCCCAATAAAAAGTCACTCAGTCAGATAAATTAAGCAAAAAAACAACAACCCTCAGAAGGATGTATTGAAAAAAAAAAGAGGGCTACTTCAATATATGCATTTTAGGGCACTAAATTGGGGCGTCCAGAAATAGGAATTGTTTCTTACAAAAAACGAGTTAGTTACATTTCTATAGTTTTTAAAGTTTTCGTAGTTGGGAAAGTGAATTACAACCTGTAATAGGATGTTTCAAAAAAAAAAAAAAAAAAAAAAAAAAACCCCACCACAGTACTGTCCAGTCTTGTTTTGAAGATGGATTTCACAACCAAGTGGCTTGAGTATAAAAGTAGATGTTTCTTTCATAACAAAAATGTCAGGCAACTTTCTATCACAAAACAGACACTGAATCAAATCCCCCCTTTTAGAAGGTTCGGAAGCTTATAGTGCACGGTAGAGGATGGAGGTGCAGTTTTATTAGAAATGCCAATTTGCCTTTTATCCTTATACACGGTGAGTCTATTGATAAGATCCACTCTTCGTGTTGAAAATATACAACAAGTATGTTTGGGTGTTTAATATGTCAGCCGAAAATCGATTTTTCCCCATATGTTTTGGGTCAAAATCGAAATTACTTCTGAAATTATGCCATGATGCGGCCGACGAGAATTCACCCAGGGCCTTAAGGTCAAATTACGGGGAAATGCCAAGCCACACCTCTGCTGCAGCAAGTTCTTGATCGCCAATTTTAATTTTTATTTTTTTAAAAGAGTCTAGGAAACAGATAGACAATATGCTTTTTACAACCCCGAAGAGGTCCCCGAAGAGGCCCCAGGATAGTTCTGATTGCAACCTTATGGGTGGACTTAAGCATACTCACCCCGTGATTGGACAGTCATATTTACAGAAGTTTCCAATAATACATAGTACATATTTAGGGTACGATAATTTTGAAGAGACGGTTTTTCATATGTTCTAACCGGAAATGTTTTTGATAGGTAAAACAGGATTCTTGTCCATATACTATATTTTTTAAAGAAACGTGCTGTATATTATTGCTGGGCCCGATGCTTATATGGCGATAGCGTCTTCCCCAGATTCTGTGCGAGGCCCTGAGTGTCCACAGTTTTTTTGGGCCTGGCTGGTCCACCAGAAACATCAGGGAGCAACCAAATTCACGATTTTTTTTTTCCACAAAAAAGATCGTTTCGTTTATAAAAGCCTCTTGTCTCTTTTCTCTGTTCAAAATTCACTCGACGTTATTCTTCTTCATGCCTGCCTTTTCAACCGCACCTTAATATTTAGGCCAACTTCTCGTGTGCCAGGGTAACGTTACTTCGCGGGCTCCACCTTGGATATGGCGTGTCTGCATCATCACCCGAAACTCCACACCAACACACACTTTTGCACCCACCAGCCCCTCTTTGATTGAAGAAAATTATAGAAAAAAACAGCACAACAACCAACCGCCCCCTACATGTCTTTTCTCCATGTGTGGCACAGTGTCCCCGTCAACAAGTCGAAGCGGCCTTTTCTCACCGACAACGAGCATCACATTTTCGTCAAGGATGGCGTCGGCATCTACCAAGGCAAACTGAAAATCAAGGGGTTCCAGAACGGCCGTGTATACTTGACGAGCAAACGCGTGATTTATCTAGACTCACAACAACAACTGAAGGCGGTTGCTATAAATCTAGCGGATGTGGCAAGTGCCGAACATGTGGAGAGGTTTCTTCGGTCCAGCCCCAAGGTCAAAATCTACTTGAAAGCGTCCAATTCTTCAATGGACCAAGATGGCTCACTGTCCACCCTAAATACCGATGAAGCGCCCGGTCAAGCTGAAGTTGTGGACTGGGTGTGTGGAATATGCTCATTTAACAATCACATGGCTTCAAACATCAATTTGGTCACCAACTTCCCCAAATGTGTTTCTTGCGGCATCCCTCCACCTCAACAACAACTCGAAGACGGTTCTCGAGTCAGCGGCGCAATCAAGTCGGGACTCCGACTCAAGCAATGGCTCAGATGTGAACCCCGACCTGTGTCCTAAATGCACCTTCATCAATCACCCGTCCATGCGGTACTGTGAGGTGTGTGGTGCGCCACTAAAACAGGCGCCGAGCTCGCTTTTGAAGAAAATCAAGAACTCGCAACGAACCTCCCTGGGTGCTTCCTCAAACCCCCTAGGTTTGGTGCTCGAAGATACCGAGGCATACACCAACAGTTCCCCTTATGTCAAGGTGAGTTTCCGCAAAGGAGGCGACACAGACTTCTATAGGCATCTTGGAGATGTCATCGATAAACTCAAATGGGCCGCTCTAGAAGCAAAAGGTGGGGTGAGTGATGACTCTACACGGGTTGTGCCCACGCGGGAAGCCACGCCCCGAGTCCAGTCCCGAGGAATCCAGGGTCTTGTTAAAATCGGCGAGCTTCAACGCAAGCAAAACGAGCTCATATTGTCGCTGTCCCTCGAAGACTTGGAACAGCTAATGCTCAAGGCCCAGGAGATTCTCGAGCTCACATCCTCCTTCAGCTCGTTGATCAAGAAACCCCATATTGCCACCACAACCATATCTCCTCTTCTGGTCAGCCAGACGCTGAGCATTTACCACCAAGAGTTGGCCCAGCACATGTGCGAGTACCTACTCAACGTCGAGCTCACCAGGCCCACGTCGATGATAACATCGCAGGATTTGTTTGCCTCATATAACCGGTTTTCTATCTTGAGCCAGGGGTTTGGCGGAGAGCTCGTCACTACGCAAAATTTCCGCAAGTGCTTACAGTTGTTTGACCCTCTCAATCTACCGGTCAAACTCAAAACCTTCCTGTCTGGCTTGGTGGTTGTAACTCAAAGACTACACGACCTGCAAGACATCCACCAAGTCATTATGGACTATTTGGTGGCAGAGGAAAACCGCTTTATGTACGAAAAGTTCACCAGCGAGTTTCTAGCAGACACCGACGGGTACATGAAAGACGCTTACAAGACTTTCCGCGGGAAAACTGTTGCTGAAATAGCAGAGAATTTCGGCTGGTCATCCACCATCTGTGTAGAGGAACTAGCGCGTTGTGTGGATGAGGGGTTGGTCGTTTTCGATAAGCATATCCTGGGGACCTTCTACTTTGTCAACAAGTTTGACTTGAAGCTTGCGGAAAAAATCAACGACGAGTCTCTTGTCAAGGAAAAAGCTCAACAAGACGTTCTCAGCCAGCAGAATTTGATTTCCTCTGAGTTAAAATTGCAGCAAGACTCCAACCAAAACTTGCTTACTTTTGACGAGTTTGACTTTGGCGCACAAGAAGCTTTTCGTGAAGATGATAAATCGAATGACAGCATTCGGACTGATGAGCCTATAAGCGAATCGTTGAGCCTTCTCAGTGGGTTGAAATTTTGAGGCAGCTTATCTCACGAGTCATGCAAACGGCTGCGTGAATCATGAAGGCCCGCGGTGACTCATGAGTCAATGTTAATGCTTGTGTTTCTGCACATACTTACACGGAATGTTTGGATTGTAAAAGTGATTGTTGACTCAGATTAGAGCTTTCGCTATCAATTCAACGGGTACGAAAAAAACAGAAGAAGAAAAAAACCTACAACAGACAACGAGAAAAATCAATAAAGAAATCTTTTCTTTTGCTATGATTTTGGTAACTTGTCCATAAGTGGAAGCGGAATTGCCATATTCCCGTAACCTCTTGGATGTTGAGATTGGCCATTCGCTTATCGCGCAAGGCATGCATATCTTTATCTGAACGATTGCATGTTTGCAATTATAGGCGATAGGCAGTGTGTATGTTTGCACACACCCAGATTTTTGTGCGTGAAAGCCATGCTTAGTGATCGAGGGTCTGGCCAAAAAGGATCCTTAAAAGGTGTTTGCATGTTATCTGACGTTGTATCACCTCAGTCTGATGTGTACTATGGTGTACACCAATATCTTCTGGGGCAAGTATTATGCGTTTATGTGCTGGGATATGGATTACAAAGGTCATTGCATCCATGATAAAACCAATAATTACGAGAGAAAATCAGCGAAAGCCGCCCAAAAAAAAAAAAAATCATGTGATGAGTGATAAGCATTTGAAGAATTGCCTCAGAGATAAGACGCGTTTTTCAGTAAGAAGCAAAGGTATCTGGCATACAAAGTGAGATTTAAGTGAGATAAAAAGTGATATCGCTTGCTCGCTGGTTATACATTGTGCAGGTTCGGCCCGTAAGAACGCCGAGGCATTAAATTTAATCACGTGCAGTGTCTCGGCAACCCGCCAAAGCCAAAGCCACGCCGTGAGGCGCCCTCATCCCAGATAAGAGATCCGCCTGCACAGATCTTATTTCACTCATGGTGCTGGCCGTATAAAAGCCTTTTCTTTTCCCCGGATTGTTTCAATGAAAACAACAAAACAACCCCCATAATATCAAAACATCAATTGATCTTTAGTGGCGATGTCTTCTGCAACTCAATATGTTGCTCTCCCCCAGGCGGCAGGTTACGCCGTCGTCGTCGGCTTGGGTGCGGTGTTCGCAGCTGGAATGGTGCTCACCACCTTCTGTTTGAAACGTTATAATAAGGAAATCATGACGGCAGAAGAATTCGCAACTGCTGGCAGATCCGTGAAGAAATTCTTGTTATCTTCTGCCGTGGTGTCGTCTTGGACCTGGGCTGCGACGCTCTTAACGTCTACCGTCCAGGTGTACAACAATGGTGTCTCGGGTGCGTTGTACTACGCAGCTGGTGCCACGGTGCAAATTGTTTTATTCTCTTGCTTGGCCATCAAGGGTAAAGAAAGGGCTCCTTCCGCACACACATACTTGGAGATTGTTCAAAAGAGATACGGAGGCATTACTCATGGAGTGTACTGTTTCTGGGGTTTTGCAACCAACGTGTTGGTCACTGCCATGTTGTTGACTGGAGGTTCTGCCGTTGTGCACGACTTGACCGGAATGAATGTTGTGGCGGCATGTTTATTGTTGCCTCTTGGGTGGTCATCTACACCTTGTTTGGAGGAATCAAGGCCACCTTCTTGACAGACTATGCCCACACGGTTGTGATCGTGGTGATCATGTTGGTGTTTGGCTTTAATACCTTTGCCATTTCTGACAAGTTGGGATCTCCAGGAGCAGTGTGGGAAATTGTCACCAAATTGGCCGAAACCCTGCCAAGAGAGGGAAATGCTGGTGGTTCTTACTTGACCATCAAGTCGCACTCTGGAGGTATTTTCTTCGTCATCAATATTGTTGGTAATTTCGGTACCGTCTTCTTGGATAATGGTTATTTCAACAAAGCCTTTGCTTCCGACCCTGTTGCTACTATGCCAGGATATGTGATGGGTGGCTTGGCTTGGTTTGCAATCCCAATGTTTGTTGCCACGACCATGGGCCTCACTGCCTTGTCTTTGGAGGGTACACCTTCTTGGCCCACTTACCCTGCGAAAATGACCCATGCTGAGGTTAGTGCTGGCTTGGTGTTACCAAATGCTGCCGTGGCCCTTTTGGGTAAGAGTGGTGCAGTGATGAGTCTTTTGTTGGTTTTCATGGCTGTTACTTCTGCCATGTCTGCAGAGTTGATCGCGGTGTCGTCTATCTACACTTACGATATTTACAGAACATACATCGATCCAAAGGCATCCGGCAAGAAGTTGATTATTATGTCGCACGCTTCTGTCATTGTTTTCGCCTATGTCATGGCTGGTTTTGCTATTGGATTGTACTACGCTGGTATCTCGATGGGCTATCTTTATGAGTTGATGGGTGTCATCATTGGAGGAGCAGTGTTGCCATCTGCTTTGACATTGCTTTCCAAGAACCAAAACTGGGCTGCTGCTACATTTACTCCTCCTATTGCCACCGGTTTGGCCATTTTGCTGTGGTTGGTGTGCACCAAGAGCAAGTTTGGTACCGTTACCGTTGACACCACATTCGAGGACGATTCTATGTTGACAGGAAATGTTGTTGCTTTGTTGTCGCCATTGGTGATTGTTCCAGTGCTCACTTTTGTTTTCAAGCCTCAGAAGTTTGACTGGAGTATCTTGAAGTCTATCACTCGTGTGAACGAGGAAGAGGAGTTGCTCGAGGCCGAGGCTTCACCTTCGCCAGACCCAGAAAAGCTTGCACCAATCAAGTCACAGATTACTGAAGCTGCGCACGAAATAGCATTGGCAGAGGCAGCCAGTTTTGATGCTGAGAGTGAAAGGTTGAACAAAGCATTCAAATTTGCTTTATCGGTGTGCATCTTCTTGGCAGTGTGTTTGATCTTGTTGTGGCCAATTCCTATGTACGGAAGCGGATATATCTTCAGCAAGAAGTTCTTTACCGGGTGGATTACGGTGTTGTTTATCTGGTCTTTCATCACCGCATTCATTGTCATCATTGGCCCATTGTGGGAAGGCCGTGAAGGGTGTTACACCACGTTCAGAGGTATCTACTGGGACTTAACTGGACAGAGCTACAAGTTGAGAGAGTGGCAAAACTCCCACCCAGAGCAATTGCACGCGGTGAGAAGTCAAGTTTCTGCACAGTTGAATGAAATGAGAGTTCTTGAAGGTAAAGAGCATGCGCCGGCGCAGATCGACACTGCTTTGGAGAAGTAATTTATTTGTAAGTAGGAAAGAAATATATGATTCAATGATGAAGCTATATGTAATTGGTGATTTGCTAGGTGCCACGGTCTGTTATCAAAGCTTTTCAACTGTCAGTTGAAATTTTAGAGAAGCACAGGAAGCACAGGAAGCACAGGAAGCACAGAGAAGTCCAGAGAAGCCCAGAATAACATAAAGGAGTGAAGAGTTTGGGCAGGGCTTGACTTTCGGGTTCTCAATACATCGTCTAGCTCTGCCCAATCTAGTTCCCCATCCATCCTATAAAGCTACAGTCAAACAGTGATGCTCATCACGTGAACATCATCTTCTGTTATTGTGCATCCATTTTGCATATTGGCCTTCGTTTCGTTTAGTGACTCGCTTATCAGCACAGAAGCCCGGTGCCGTAGTGTCCGGATTCAACAGGGGAGAAAAATCCTCACCTGTCCTATCGGGAAGATAACCATTAGCCAATTACAGGAGTGCAACGCGCGCAAGGTTCCAGCCACCGCAACATGCGACTTTTCAGCCGAAATACTTTTCAAAAAAGAAAAAAAAAAGGCTTTTCATTTTATTGGTGTAAAGTGAACGCTTCCAGGCTAGCTGAAAAGATGGCTATTTTTCAACCTCGGCGTGTTTCTGAGTTATATTGTTGTGTGTGTTGTATTTGTTGGAGGAATTGCATGCTGTGAACCCGTACACCAGATAAGCAATGGTTCAGCAGAGGTGTAAGTGGAGCACGTATATTTGGTTGTCAGGATGGAGAAAAAATTGCATGTAATGACGATGGATTGGAGGTAAAAATAAAAAAAAATCGTGGGCCCAGAACGTTCTTTTCCATGTCTTTGGAAAGTGTTTATGATCTTTCTCCCGGAGTAGTGGCACTGGCACTGCACTGAATGGGGAAGTAAATAAACGGCCTTTCTTCATCTTTCTGGGATGATTTCATATATATATATATATAAAGAACTTAGGGTTACACATATATGAATTCAAAAGATATTGGTGTCTTTTTAATGACATGGTCAGTTTTCATATTTTATTTGTTGTGGGTGCAAAAGTTCATCTATAATGACAGTCACGCAGTATGCACAGGCAGCGTCAGATCAGAAAATTTGGGTAAGAAAAGGGTCTATCAAATTTTTGATGCAAAGTAAGGGTAAGTGTAAAATGGAGTTAGCATTGGGAGAAGTATATCCAGTGTAAATTTTCTTTTTTAATGGATACCTCAAATCTGAAACTCACCAACCCCAGCCGCATTGTTATGTAGCACTGAAATACGCATGCACGGTTTGAAACTATGAAGAAAGCATGATAGATGTGACCAGCAATAGACAGACATGTGTTTTTTTCTGATTAACTTTTGTGGGATTCCGGTTATTTCATTACACAATAAAAGACGCTAGTGGATTAAGTGGGATTAATTGGGATTAAATTGGACCAAATTGGCATTAAAATGGGATTAAATCACAACCAAATGAGACAAATTGGCAGCTCGGCACCAAATCAGACCCAAGTCGGAACGTAGGCAGCAGATGGCCCGTTCAAAGAAATATACCTGCCAGTCAGCTTGGTGCCGGCCAGCCAAACGAAGAAAAAAGCACCCTGCTAAGTTAACACAATATGGAACTTCCAAAAAGCGGAGTATCTCCCTCAATGGCTTGATTTCTCCCGTGAAATTGGCAACAAGCGACTGCAGACCCAACGGAATTATGCATCTTAAAGGGGTGCTGTTCTGAACGGGGCGAGGAACCACCCCCAATGAGTCTAAACATGTTTCGAATATTCCGGTAGTTAGCTCGAAATAAACAAGATGTCTGCTAGAAATACGAAAGGTTGGTTTTAAGAAAAGTCCCCGGTTTCTAGGAACGCCTATCTCTAGAATCAGACGGGATTACGGTTGTGCGAAGAGGCGATAGGTGATATGCGATAGGCGAAGCAACAAGCCGTGGTCCTATTGATGTGCCACAGCCCCTACCCCTCATCCATTTACACAAATTTATAAACACACCTTTGGATCACAAACGTGATTGTTCAAATAGTGGTGAACATCCGTTTGCATTCACCAGAATAGCCAACATAATGGACATGCAGTGCGATTGGAGAGAGGTCCACCCACACTGGGGTAGGGGCAGTAAATTTTAGTTATTTTAATTATTTTAGCTTAATTGTTCTAATTATTTTATCTTAATTGTTTTAATTAGTCAATTATTTTATTCACTTTGTTTATTTTATTTTATTTACTTTGTTTTGTTTCAATTTTCCCCGTTTCCCCGTTTCCCTGTTCCTCTTGGGCTCTGTCTTTTATCAGATTCGGCTAATCCACACCCTTACACCGCCCCGGCTGAAGCCGAAATCTCTCGAGATCTTTCGAAACCTCTACCTCCAAGGATATCCAGCGTCAGGCAAACGGCAACCGCGCTGGCGACGAGCTTGTACTTTCAGCTTCTCAATTCTTATTTCCTCTTTCATCTTTTATCAAATTGTTTTAAGCGCCCGCCGGTGACATCACCATTGACATCACTGGCAAAACGGCAAAATTGCCTTTCGCCTCGGAATCACTGTGGGCGGCCGCGCCGGCACCGCCGCCAAAAAAGACCCACCCGCTCGCTCGCTCGCCCCGCGGCCGGCCCGTCGTTGCCTGCCATTTATCGCAGTGGAAATCCCCGAAAAGCCTTTTCGCCGACATAACCCTCCCGCCTGTGTGCAGGTAATCAGCTTCCCATATGCCGACATGCCGCGATCTACTTTACTGATTAGCATGCACCAGAAGATGGTGGGCCTTTCCTATATAAGCCCAGAGGTGCTTCTTGTGGGCGGACGAATATAGTTTTTGTTTTTGTTGTTTGTTTCTCAACTTTGTTTCTTTTTCTTTTCATCTCATTTACGTTGAAAACTGGCCTTTGTCTCTTGAAAAAGCAACCCTTCCCCGCATTCAGGTTTCAGTGCTTTTTTGCAATCCCGCATCTATAAATTCTGACCACCGATCTGTCTCTCACCTTCGAAGATCTATTCAGAACCACGCATTGTTTTTCCTTTCTTTGATCCGAGAAACCCGAATTTTGCATTTTTAATTCAAAGACCACAAGAAAATATCATTATTTATCACAATGGCTACTTACTCCGGCTGGACCATCAATGACTGGAAACAGTTCCACCAGGACGCTACTCCAGAAGCTTCGCTCAACTTGTTGACCCAGCTTTTGCAGGACCAAAGCACTTCCGACCCTGCTTGGATCTCGCTCGCTTCCAAGGAAAACTTGGCCCACCAATGGACTTTCCTCCAGTCGAACACACACAAATCCTCCCTCCCGCTTTATGGTGTTCCTGTGGCCGTTAAAGACAACATCGACGCCAAGTCTTTCGCCACCACTGCTGCATGCCCTTCTTTCGCTTACAACCCTACCGAGGATGCCACCACCGTCAGGTTGTTGAGAGATGCTGGTGCCATCGTCATTGGTAAGACCAACTTGGACCAGTTTGCCACGGGCTTGGTTGGCACGAGATCCCCCTATGGGATCACCCCAAACACCTTCAACAAGGACTACGTTTCGGGAGGTTCTTCTGCCGGCTCGGCCTCGGTGGTTGCACGTGGTATTGTGCCAATCGCCTTGGGTACCGACACTGCTGGCTCCGGCCGTGTGCCTGCCGCGTTGAACAACCTTGTTGGCCTCAAACCAACAAAGGGTGTTTTCTCGTGTAAGGGTGTGGTGCCTGCCTGCAAGTCCTTGGACACCGTTTCCGTGTTTGCCTTGAACATCCAGGATGCTCAACTAGCATTCAACGTTTTGGCAAAGGAAGATATCGAGGAGGACGAATACTCGCGTGCCTTGCCTGAGAATGTCTTGACCAGCTTCTCCTCCACCCCACGTGTGTCGATCCCCACCTCCCTCACTTGGTGTGGCGAGAAAGAGAACCCTAAGTTATTTCAAGAGGCCGTGTCTCTTGTGGAAAAGACTGGCTGCTCCGTGTCTTCAATTGACATCTCTCCCTTGTTGGACTTGGCCAAGTACTTATACGAGGGCTGCTGGGTTGCTGAGCGTTATTGGGGAGTCAAGGATTTCTTGGCCACTAACCCTCCAGAAAAGGACTTGGACCCAACTGTGACCCAGATCGTCACCGGCGGCGAGAAGCATTCTGCTGCCACTGCTTTCGAGTACGAATACAAGCGTCAGGCCATCTTGCAAAAGATGAAGCCGCTCTTGAAAGACGTCGACGTGATTGTTGTGCCTACTGCTCCTTTGAACCCAACCATTGAACAGGTGCAAAACGATCCTATCAAGGTCAACTCTTGCCAGGGAACTTACACCAACTTTGTCAACTTGGCAGACTTATCTGCATTGTCTGTTCCTGCTGGTTTCCGTGAAGATGGCTTGCCATTTGGTATTACCTTCCTCTCGCACAAGTTCAACGATTACGCTTTGTTGGAGTTTGCTTCTCGTTACTTGAAGGCATACGCCCAAGAGAAGCCTCGTTTCCGTGGTTGTTTGAAAGAAACCAAGGTTTCTTCTTTGGAAGACGTGGTTTACTCTCCATCTGCCTTGCCAAACAAGATCTTGAACAACACCGTCAAGTTGGCTGTGGTGGGTGCTCATTTGAAGGGTTACCAATTGCACTGGCAGTTGGAGAAGGTGAATGCCACTTTTGTCGAGGCAACTACCACATCTGCCAACTACAAGTTGTATGCATTGCCCAAGACAGGCCCAGTTGCCAAGCCAGGTTTGAGAAGAGTTTCCGACTCCGGCTCGGAAATCGCCTTGGAGGTTTACGAGATCCCAATCGAGTCCTTCGGTCAATTTGTCAACTATGTGCCTGAGCCTTTGGGAATTGGCTCTGTTGAATTGAAGTCCGGTGAGTGGATCAAGTCTTTTATCTGCGAGGAGTCTGGTTACCTTGCAGAGGGTGCTACCGACATCTCCGAGTTTGGTGGATGGCACGCATACCACGAGCACTTGAACAAGGAAAAGGCCAAGACCAAGAAGCCTTTCAACTCTGTTCTTGTTGCCAACCGTGGTGAGATTGCCGTCAGAATCATGAAGACTTTGAAGAAGATGAACATCCATGCCATTGCCATTTACTCCAACCCTGACAAGTACGCCCGTCACGTGCTTATGGCAGATGAGGCGATCTCCTTGGATGGTGTGTCCGCTGCCGAGACTTACATCAACATTGAGAAGGTTATCGCTGCTGCCAAGAAATCTGGCGCAGAGGCCATTATTCCAGGTTACGGTTTCTTGTCGGAAAACGCCGAATTTGCTGATAGGTGTATCGAGGAAGGAATCGTGTTTGTTGGCCCTGCTGGTGATGCCATGAGAAAGCTTGGTTTGAAGCACTCTGCCAGAGAGATTGCAGAGAAAGCTGGTGTTCCTTTGGTTCCAGGATCTGGCTTGGTTGCTGATGCCCAAGAAGCTAAGGCAATTGCTGCCAAACTTGAGTACCCAGTCATGGTTAAGTCCACTGCCGGTGGTGGTGGTATTGGTTTGCAAAAGGTTGACTCGGAAGATGAGATCGAGAGAGTCTTCCAAAGTGTCCAGCACCAGGGTAAGTCTTATTTCGGTGACGCGGGTGTTTTCTTGGAGCGTTTCGTTGAAAATGCCCGTCACGTGGAGATCCAGATGTTTGGTGACGGTTACGGTAAGGCCATTGCTTTGGGTGAAAGAGACTGTTCTTTGCAGAGAAGAAACCAAAAGGTCATCGAGGAAACCCCTGCACCAAACTTGCCTGAAGCTACCCGTCAAAGAATGAGAAAGGCTTCGGAGTCTTTGGGTTCCTTGATGAAGTACAAGTGTGCCGGTACGGTGGAGTTTATCTACGACGAGAAGAGAGATGAGTTTTACTTCTTGGAGGTTAACGCACGTTTGCAAGTCGAGCACCCTATCACAGAGATGGTCACTGGCCTCGACTTGGTGGAATGGATGTTGTTGATTGCTGCCGACACTCCTCCAGACTTCAACCAAAAGATCACTGTGACTGGTGCTTCCATGGAAGCCAGATTGTACGCCGAGAACCCTGTCAAGGGGTTCATGCCTTCTCCTGGTCAGCTTACCGAGGTCAAATTCCCATCTTTTGCCAGAATTGATGGCTGGGTCGAGGAAGGTACCGTGATCAGTGCCGAATACGACCCAACTTTGGCCAAGATCATTGTTCATGGCGAGGACAGAGCTGATGCGTTGAGAAAGTTGCGCCAGGCCTTGAACGAAACTGCTATTTCCGGCTGTATCTCCAACATCGACTACTTGCGTTCCATCGCCAACTCGGAGATGTTTGAGACCGCCAAGGTTGCAACCAAGGTTTTGGACTCATTTGACTACAACCCCACTGCCTTTGAAGTCGTTACTCCAGGTGCTTACACCACCGTGCAAGACTTCCCCGGTAGAAAGGGCTACTGGCACATTGGTGTCCCACCTTCGGGATGTATGGACGAGTATGCCTTCCGTTTGGCAAACAAAGCCGTGGGAAATGACAACGCTGCTCCTGGTTTGGAGTTGACGTTGAGTGGTCCTACTCTTTTGTTCCATCACGATGCTGTGGTTGCTGTTACCGGTGGTGAGGTCGATGTTGAGGTCAACGGTCAAAAAGTCGACCAATGGAAGCCTGTTCGCGTTAACAAGGGCGAGAAATTGAGTGTTGGCAAGTTGAAGTCGGGATGCAGAGCATACATGGCTATCCGTGGAGGAATTGATGTTTGTGAGTACTTGGGCTCGAGATCTACCTTTGCCCTTGGAAACTTGGGTGGATACAACGGCCGTGTGTTGAAGCTAGGCGATGTTTTGTTCTTGGGACAACCAGAATTGCCAAGTTGCTCTTTGCCCCTTCCAGTTTCTGAGCCCGTGGAAGTTCCAACTTCTTTGATCCCATCTTATGCCTTTAACGCCACCACCGCTTGGAAGGTCGGTGTCACTTGTGGTCCTCACGGATCACCAGACTTCTTCACCCAAGAAGCTGTCAAGGAGTTCTTCACTTCAACTTGGAAGATTCACTACAACTCTAACCGTTTCGGTGTCAGATTGATTGGTCCAAAGCCAACATGGGCCAGAAAGGATGGTGGTGATGCCGGTTTGCATCCTTCTAATGCTCATGATTACGTGTACTCTCTTGGTGCAATTAACTTTACTGGTGACGAGCCCGTGATCTTGACATGTGATGGTCCTTCTCTTGGTGGATTTGTTTGTCAGGCAGTTGTTGCCGAGGCCGAGATGTGGAAGATTGGACAAGTCAAGCCAGGTGACCTGATTCAGTTTGTTCCCCTCTCTTACGAGACAGCCAAGGGGTTGAAGTCTTCGCAAGATGCAGTGATTGAAGAACTTTCCGGCGAAGTGCCAACTTTCGAGGGCAAGGTGTTGACGGAGGCAGAAAACCCAGTGTTGACGGCCATTGCTCAAACATCATCCTCGCCAAAAATCGTTTACCGTCAAGCAGGTGACAGATACATCTTGGTGGAATACGGTGAGAATGAGATGGACTTCAACTTGGCCTACAGAATCCACAAGTTGATTGATTTGGTCAATGCTTTTGGTGTTAAGGGTATCGTTGAGATGTCTCGTGGTGTTCGTTCTGTTTTGATTGAGTATGACGGAAGCATCACTCAAAAGGAGTTGTTGGACACTTTGCTTGCGCTTGAAAAGGAGATTGTTGCTGTGAAGAAATGGAAGGTGCCTTCTCGTGTGGTGAAGTTGCCAATGGCCTTCGAGGACCAAAAGACTTTGGATGCCGTCAAGAGATACCAGGAAACCATCAGAAGCGATGCACCTTGGTTGCCTAACAACGTCGACTTCATTGCCTCTATCAACGGAGTTGAGCGTTCGGACGTGAAGGACATGATGTACACTGCTCGTTTCATGGTTCTTGGTCTTGGTGACGTGTTCTTGGGTGCTCCTTGTGCGGTGCCTTTGGATCCAAGACACCGTCTCTTGGGTACGAAGTACAACCCATCCAGAACCTTCACACCTAACGGTACAGTTGGTATTGGTGGTTCGTACATGTGTATCTACACCATGGAGTCCCCCGGTGGATACCAGTTGGTTGGACGTACCATTCCTATTTGGGACAAGTTGACGTTGGGTGTGCACTCGCCCGAGTCCAAGCCATGGTTGTTGAACCCATTTGACCAGGTGGAGTTTTACCCAGTTTCCGAGGCCGAGCTTGACAAATTCACCGAGCAAATGGAAGCTGGTCATTTCGAGGTTGACATTGTTGACAGTGTGTTTGACCACGAGCAGTACTCCAAGTGGATTGAGGAGAACTCAGCCTCGATCGAGGAATTCCACGAGAACCAAAAGGGAGAGAAGTTTGAGGAATTCAACAGATTGATTCAAGTGTCTAATGCTGATTTGGAGGCAGGCAAGTCTGGACCCGCTTTGAGCGAAGACGAGAAGTTCAGCGATGATGCCGAGATGGTGTATTCGGAATACTCTGGAAGATTCTGGAAACCATTGGTTCAGGTTGACGACACGGTCAGAGCAGGCCAGGGCTTGATTGTGGTTGAGGCCATGAAGACAGAGATGGTTGTTGCTGCACCCAAAGCGGGAAAAGTGGTGAAGATTTGTCACAAGAACGGAGATATGGTTGACGCAGGTGACTTGGTTGTTGTTATTGAGTAATTTTGGAAACATAAAGGACGAAAAGTTGGTTAATTAGCCTTTGGGGTACTGTTTAAATAGAGGCCACGAGAAGTCCCTGTGAGAGGGGATGCACGCAAGCCACCCGTACCCAAAGCACATGAATATTAATGAGAAAATTATTAGAATATCAGATTCGTAGAAGGTTAATTAGGTGTTTGGTGCATTGGAGGATATGCTGATATTGGGTACTTGGGTGGTGAGGCCGAGTATAATGGGGATCTGATTTGGTAATTACTAAATGGGAAATCATTGTTTTGAAGAAAAAGGCGAAGGATTCAAGGTGTTGTTAGAAAAGAGGGTATTTTGGGAAGAAGAAAACAGCAGCAAAATCTTAGTTTGTTTCTCCCATCACCAGAACATAAAGAAAGCGGACGGCTCAAAAGGAGTGTCCGATTAGTTCCATAAAATCATCTATTGTGAATGATACTCCTCAAATGTGATAAAGTATCAAAACTTTTCACTTTACCCAGACATGGTTTACTGTCTTAAGAGCCTTACGGATGATTGTTCAAAATAGTCACTGTGAAATATAAAATTCAAATCTTTTCATGAGAACCGAAGTACTCCCACATGAAAGTCTTCATTGAAGATTAATTGCAGTAGGCTGGTGCTACATAGGCCCTTTTAGAACCCCACTATCCACGACCGAAGGTTATTAATAGTTGTTTATTAATACTTTAAATAGTCCCAGTACTGAAAATGCCAAATTAACATAGAAAATTTATAATGCCTGGAAATCCGAAGTCTCTCGGATTATGCATACCATGTGGTGATGGTATAGGTATATAGTGTATGGCTATGAGTAACGTGTTTAGGTTTACTTGGCCACTTGGTAAAGTATTAATAAAGTTGAAGAATTATCGAGAATTTTTCTACTGAAATTTCTTAAAATAGCAATTTGCTGGCATGGTGCAATGTAGAGTTGGCCGTAGTCTTCGACGTGTGTGTAATATTGCAGCCATTCGGCTGAGCGGGGGCCAGTAAAGCTTGGTCCCATTATCCACTCACCCCGAAAACCAAAAAGTTACAGATGATTTTTCTTCTTTTTTTTTTATTTTGCTTTTCTTGCTTTTTCTTCTTTTGGTGTCTTTAAAATACAACAAGTGATGCAGAATTGAAGTGGATAATTGCTTCGGGGATAGATTACCATGGTAGTGTCTTTAAGCATTGAGATTCACACAATATCACATCAAGTTCGTTCGAAATACCCCTATAGGAATATTTCTCTCTATTTTTCCACCGGTTTACATTTTTCACAAAGAAATTTGTCGTCCCATTTGCCTGGGCTGTGCGTGGAAAGGTTCCCGATGAACTATTCAACCACTGCTGGGTCAATTAATAATGTATTGATTCGCCGAAAAGAATCCACGTAAAAGATATTATTATGAGGTGATTTCTTCATAAGCAATAAGGAATACCCCTCTTAAGGTAAATACAGTTTGTTAGGAATTTTCCATCTCAAAATCAAAACACTTAATCTAATCTCCACCATAGAAAACAAGAAATCCCCATACCTGGCACGCGTGAAAAAGCCATAGCCAACTTTTAAAAAGAATGATAAGGCGACTATTCCAGCCCCTTGCTCTACATTCACCAAAGAAATCCACCTGATTTTAAATTGCCTCGATAGAAACTCTTCACTTGTTAATAAGGTCATATCCGATAGCACGTCCTACGTCGAGGGCCAAGAGAGATGAGAAGTTACTTTAAGCAGTGGCCACTCCCTACTCCACATTTACAGTCATACCAGACGAAAATAAGGTTTTGACTAAACCCTTGCCTCCCTAAGTACAAGTGTTTAAATCCAGATGATGTAAAGTTTTAAAACACAATTTATAGTGATTATTTGTAGTGCTTTTCTACACGGTGCACCTTCAAGAACCACTTTGGGCAGTCCACGGTCACGTCCGGTAATACCCATACAAAACAAGCGGAATAAAAAGAAATAGTGATGGAAATATGACTGATAATTTACTGGTGAAATTTCACTACAAGTATTGAAACCAGAAGGGCTAGATTATTTTTGTATTACTTTATTACTGTATTACTCTATTAGCGTATCACTATATTACTCCATCGCTATATCACTCCATCGCAATATTACTCGCATTCTGGTCAGGTAGACGTCCTATGAACCAGCTATATCATTCTTGGGAAATTCAAAATTTCTGCAAATTATAGCCTCATCTCTTCCAACGCTTTCTTAAATCAAAAACACCCCACTTATTCAATCATATTGTCACACGTTGCAACTCCTCATAAGGGGTAGTGTGCATACCAAAACACGCTTCCGGGCTGCTTCCCATCACACCTGCCCTCCAGAAACAACTACACAACGACACACACACGAACCAAATTACGCGTCATTTTCTGGTTGAACCTCAGCAATATCTTCTTAACACACCTGCTTAACACACCTTCTTAACACACCTACAAACGCCCACCGCAAATTCTCCCTCCCCTAAGAATGGAAAGTGTTAATCCTGCAATCGCGTCTCTCCAGCCAGAGTTATGGACCGCATCTCTGAATGAAGCAATCTCAATCTACATCACCGATACCGCCGGGTCTGCACAATCATTCCTGCCGGTATTCACATATCCCATTTTTGGCGAGGCAGAAACGATCTTTGGCTACCAGGATCTCCAAATATTCCTCTGTTTTGACGCGGTGACTTTCCTCCCATTTCTTAACGTCAAGTGGTCGCAAAAGTTGGACGAGGTTGACGTCGATCCAAAGGAAAAGTTGTTGGAATACTTACCCGAAAGCACAGTGTTCAAGGATGAACTCAAATGGAGAGATTCCATTGATGCAGAACAAAAAGATTACCAGATTCCGGGCGAAATTGTTGGTGAGCCATGGAACAAGAACGGCGAGACTTATGCCATCTATAAATTAGACATGTCCCTGGACCGCGGCATCGAATTGCATAAACGGTTGCAGATTCTTGTGCTCCTCTTCATCGAGGCGGGTACATACATCGAGCACGATGACCCGAAGTGGGATATCTACGTCATGTATAAGGTGACCAACGAGAAATTGCCCGAGATCGTTGGGTTTGCCACGGCATACAACTACTGGTCATACCCAGGAGCCGCAAAGTTCGACGCAGGGGAGGTCCAGATCCGTAAAAAGCTTTCTCAGTTCATAGTCTTGCCAATATTTCAGGGTCAGTTGTTGGGTGCCGATATGTACGCAAAGCTTTATAATACCTGGGCTTCTGAAGACGGGGTACTTGAAGTTGTGGTGGAGGATCCAAACGAGAGTTTTGACGATTTGAGGGACAGGGTAGACTTCACTCGGTTGGTGGAAACGGGCCAGATCGATTTGGATTCCTTCTCCATCCAAACCACCCAACAGAAAGGATTCTTTGAACTGTTCAAGGCGTCTCAAAAGTTGGAGAAAAGACAGCTGCAGAGACTTTTGGAGATGGTGTTGCTTTACCAATTGAAACACGGTTTTGCGAAGGACTCTAAGAAAGAAATCCGTCTATACATAAAGAAGAGACTTTTTGAGAAGAACCAAGAAGCATTGAACGGCATGGATGAACCTACGAGACTCGACAAGCTCCAAACGGCCTACTTGGCATTGGAGGATGACTATTACCGCATCCTAGAGCCTTTGAAGATATCTGCCAAGCGTAAGGCCACCGCAGCAGAGGCTAACAAAAAGAGACAGAAAAAGTGATCTGGTTGATCAAGAGTACACCTGTGAGACAAATTAGACAAGGGTCGATCAAGGGGTCCTCACCGATGAAAGGATGTAGCTTTGCAAGAGTAAAACAAGGATGAAGTAAACGAACAAGACCATGTAGCCATGTAGCAATGGTGCATCATTGTAACAAACCAAATGTGGTACAGTCGAAACAAACTCCGGAACTCAAAAGTTTAAACAATTGGTGGGGATGCCTCCTAATGTGGGACCACTGGACCATTGGATTGCCCAAGCCTTTCCCCGAGGAGCCTCTCGACCTTTTGTTTCTTTTTTTTTAGGTTTCATGCATGTCTCAGGTTAATCTTCCTATCAACAAGGGGGGTTAGTAATATACAAACCTGGAGCACAGAGCACGACTTTCCCACTATTGCCGGACCAAAAAGCAAAGACCGAAGCAGAAGGTAAAGTCATGCTTTGAAGGATTTCGAATTACGGAAACTCCCACGTTGCGAACGATGCCGTATGACGTCAAGGGAGCTTCTGTTGCGGTGATATACTGCACAATGCATATACTCTTCCGCAAATTTCTTGCGCAATCAAGCAATCATGCGCCGGCATTGGTTGAAAAGTTAGAATATACCATGGGTGGAATTCCTGAGCAAGCGTCGCATGACGTAGAGAGACCAATGCCCATGAATCGGATGCGGCTGTCCCATATACGTCATTATCATGTAGCATAACAAAGGTAGTAACAATAATGAACAAAAAACGTCATCCCCAAAAACTGGAAATGCACTGACAAAAATACGAAAAACTCGCAATTTTTTTGACCGGAATCTGCTTAATGGCACGTCGGAATATGAGCCACGTAATTGCTGCGGGTCATTGAAGGTGCGGAACCACAATTGCCCGAAAACGGAAAAAAAGCAGTGAAAAAAAACACACATAAAAGTTGAAGAAGCAAACTAGATAATAGTTCAACACCACTTTCAGTGTGAAAATTGCTTTCCCTAGAATAGTTGTGCCTTGTGCCCCAGCTCTTTATTTGGTCAGAAGTTGGGGAAAATTGTGGCTCCAGATCCCTCTCCTTTTGAAAACACCTCCTTTCTCCTCAAAGTGCAGGCATCAGATAGCAAGTAACACCATGCATTGCCCGCCGTGCGTGCACAACCAATTTGGGCGTCGCCCTTCCTTGATATTCCTCAAGTATATAAGGAAAGATTCCCACCCCCCCCTGAGCCAAAATTTTGCTCCCAAAGTAGTCCGGTAACCCACTTCCCCAGAAAAAAAAAAATCACAATGCACAGAACCTACTCTTTGAGATCCCAAAAGGCCCCAACCGCCTCCCAATTGCAATCCCCACCACCTCCAACTTCTTCTACCAAGTCTAAGTTCTTCGGTAAGAGCGGTATCAGCTCTTTGAAGAAGAACTTCAGCGGTGTCGCTTCTCCAGAATTGTCCAAGAAATTGACTCAATACATCAAGATGGAGAAGAACGTCATGAGAGCCGTTGAGTTGACTGCCAGAGAACGTCGTGAGACTGCCAAGCAATTGTCTTTGTGGGGTGAGGAGAACGACGAGGATGTTTCTGACGTCACCGACAAGTTGGGTGTCTTGATCTACGAGATTGGTGAGTTGGAGGACCAATTCATCGACAAGTACGACCAATACAGAATCACCTTGAAGACCATCAGAAACATCGAGGCCTCTGTCCAACCATCCAGAGACAGAAAGCAAAAGATCACCGACGAGATTGCTCACTTGAAGTACAAGGACCCACAATCTCCAAAGATCTCTGTTTTGGAGCAAGAGTTGGTCAGAGCCGAGGCCGAGTCCTTGGTTGCTGAGGCTCAATTGTCTAACATCACCAGAGAGAAGTTGAAGGCTGCCTTCAACTACCAATTCGATGCCATCAGAGAATTGGCCGAGAAGTACGCCCTCATAGCCGGATACGGTAAGGCTTTGTTGGAGTTGTTGGACGACTCCGCTGTCACTCCAGGTGAGACCAGAGCTGCTTACGACGGTTACGAAGCTTCCAAGCAAATCATCATCGACGCCGAGAACGCTTTGGGCTCTTGGACTTTGGACTCTGCTGCTGTCAAGCCAACCTTGTCCTTGCACCAAGGTAACGAGGAGGAGCCAGAAGAGCACGAGTTGTACGAGGCCGAGGAGGAATTCGCCAAGCACGACGAGACCAACGGTGCTGCTTAAGCCCAACTGTTCCCTGTTTTTTTGAAGCCATTCAATTCAAAGCCGAATCTGAGTTTCCCTAATAGCTTCTCTGACTGAAATCTATTTCGGCTGCGGCCACAAAAAAAAATCCCGCTGACTCAGCCCGTCTCTCTTTCAATGTATTATGTATCTAATAATTTTTTTAGTAACAACAAAACAAAATTGTGATCAATTAAAAATGATGTAGATTTCATCTGGTTTAGACGGGCGTAGGTCATCAATCTCTTTTGACAGGATTATAATAGAACTGGAGGTAGCGAGTTGCAAGAGGCATGAAACGGCGTTCGCTGCAAGATTACGACTAACGCTCTCTTCTTCGGGGGAACGCGTACTGGGAATGAGCGACTCAAGGGTGAAAGGTGAGCCTTGAAGGTTTAGCTGATTCTTTTCTGCGATATGCTTGGCCCTTTCATCAAGAAACTCTTTGAAGTTCGCCAACTTATGGGCGAACTCATTTGATAAATCAGTATCCTCATCCTCGGTATCTTCCAACATTGGTGAGAGGGGCTCAAGACCGAGCGCAATATCTTCCATGGGCATCTCCGCCGCTGGTGTTTGAAAGGGGCTTCCGTAAATAATCTCGTCTATGATACTCAGACTTGGCCTTCTGCTAGGCAAATCCCGACCCCTTTCAATATCGTCAATTTCTTTCAAGAAGGAATCAAGGTTCGAGATGTTGGGGTGTCTTGATGACAGCGGAAGCATATCAGCGCTCATTCCAGCCGTGTGGGAGGATCCAAAAATCATCCTGTAACACATATTCAAGAAGGGGGGCTGGGTCAAACTTAATGCATGAAACATGCTTGAAATAGAAACATTAATAGGCGTGGTTGGGCAGGTCTTTTCTGTAAAGGTAGCACCTAGATTGATGGTCGTCATGTCGTCCAGGATGGGCTTCAATCTTCTTCGCTTGCGAGCTTTCATTATTTGCGGAGTTTCAGTGATAACAGCTCTTGATTGATCAAGCCTCTCAAAATTGTTCTCTTTGCCGGTTAGGTGAATTGACTTTGAGATATCCTCAATTGACCCGCTTACTGTGTTGAAATCTTCATCTAGGTTTAGTTCGTTGAGAAAGTCACCCTGATTCGTCTCATTATTTTGTTTGTCGTTGCCTATGATTTCCCCGTCTTGATTAAACTCGAAATCTACAACGAGACATTCTTCTAGCAGAACCTCCTTCATATTCATCGTTTTATCCATGAACTCCAAAAACAGTTTTTCCTGTGCATCGGCCGCAATATAAGCTGGAACTTCACTCGGGTCACTTTCACCTTGAATCATACGATCTTGATCTCTAATTGCCAAAAGCCTTTGGTGGGACTCTTCCGAACCCTCGTATACATTCTCCAAAGAAAACGACAAGCTCTGCGGAACTACGAGATCAAGGTCCACATTGAACCTTCTATCATCCTTCATGCATGTCACCTTTGTTCGGACAATAGAATCTCTTTTCGTTTTCGCTAGACTATTCAGGGCAATATCTCTGGTGAATAGTGGCGTAGTGAGCCGATCATAAATAAGTGATAAGTCCGATTCCATGAAAGTCACTTTCTGCTTGTATATCAAAGAGAGCCCATATAATAGGTTTGAAGTCAATCTCAAGTGCCGCGCCTCAGCAGCTATTGTTGAAACTTCATCGCAAACTCTTGGTATGGATATATGGTTGAGCTCCCTCTTAAAATTCCGACGGTAAGACGTCTTGGACCCCACGGTAGCCATGAGCCAAGCTTGCGCAATGCCCGAGTCCCCACCCAGCGTTACCAAGTTATTCATGAAATAAAATGGCGTGCTATAGTTTAGAATTTGAAATCTACTCGAAAATATCAAGAAAATAAAATAAACGGGAAAAAAAACCTCCTTACGAAAGAAACGAAAATTCTCTCACCCTAAGTAAATGAATTGTTTTTGTAACTTCATGTGGAGGGGGTGAATCGGTATTTATAGGTGAATGAATTGTTTCAGGTTTATTGAAAGAGGTCACACATTCCCCTCTTGTTTTGTGAGTGGAAATTTCTTTTGCACCAATTCATTTGTGTATATATATAATGGGGTCCCCCAAGATGCAAATGCTTATAAAAGTTTTTGCCCCTTGGCACTGTTTTTGCAACCACACTCGTAATGTTGGCGCGCGCCCCACTTTTTTGGGCCTAAAACATTCCGGGCCAAATCCGGGTCCTGCAGAAGCCCCCTTTTATGGGGGCGGTCCGTTTTATTAGCGAGCAAGGGCGATAAACCACACCTCGCTGCTTTTGGCTTTTATCTTAACCTTCCCGTCTTCCCCCTCAGGTTTACGTTCGTTTATTCCACGCACAAAACCACCTCTCATTCCACCATGGTTGCCATTCATCGCTTTGCAATTGCTGGTCTTGTTGCATGCTCCTCAGCATTTGTGCTCCCTTCCCTTGATACATTTTTAGACTCGGTAGGAAACTCGGTTTTCTCCGGACTAGGAAAGGCTGACTCACCAAAGGTCATCAACACCTTCCCAGTTCCAGACGACAAGCCGGTACCAGGAAATGCACCAATCATCAACTGCGAGAGCTCCTCCCGTCAGATTTTGGACTTGCAAAAAGTCATCATCGACCCCAACCCTCCAGTGAAGGGTCAAAATTTGACGTTCACAGCAATTGGTTACTTGAGCGAGGATGTTGTCGATGGTGCTTACGTTGATGTTGACGTTAGATACGGCTACATCAGGTTGATCCACCAAACCTATGACTTGTGTGAAGAGTCTAAGAACATCGACCTCGAGTGCCCACTCAAGAAGGGAGAGCACGTCATCTCCAAGCTGGTGGAGATTCCCGCTGAAGTTCCCCCAGGAAAGTACGTTGTGAACGCAAGAGCATACTCCAAGGATGACAAGTTGATCACGTGTTTGACTGCTACCGTTGACTTCCCAGCAAACAGATAATCTTCATCAACCCCCTTGATTGTTCATTTCACCCAACGACGTGCAAGAGTATATACTTTGAAAATAGAATCTGTTTTTTATGGTTTATAAAGTACCGACATCTCTGATGATACATACATTATGAATGCTATAAATATAATATGGTTGAAGGAAGGAAGGAATTAAAATTAAATTTAAGATGAAATTACTAGATTGGCACTGAGCGTGTCGAATCTTTCCTTCATCAATTTGGCTTGCACGATCAAGAGCTCATTGAAGACCAATTGCCCTTCTGGTGTTTTGACCAACTCCTTAACTTTGGATGACGCCAATCTCCAGGCCACCGTATCGTTGACAGTGGAGTAAGTGGTTCTTCTGTACTCGCTTAACTCAAGCAAGTCTCCAAATGCGGTATTTGGCAAAATGGAGGAAGGAAGTTCACGGTCTTCGCTCTCGAATTTGAAAACAGAACGGACAAGACCCGATTCTAAAATGAAGAAGGATGGATCGTTTATACTTGTATCGTAGAAGGTCATTCCTTCGGGGATCTTTTCCTTGATGAAATAAGGAGCTAGCTTTGCCCAAAACTCCTCATCCTTTTCGGATAATCCGCTAAAGGTGATCATCAAAAGTGGAAGGGGCTTTTGTTTGAAAGAGTTATCAGTGTTGGAGTAAAACTTGTTCTGCATTTTTTGCTCATCCCGGACCTTTTTGGTGGCAGCCTGATACACCTGAGTAGTTCTTGGAGTTCCAAAGGCAATATCAAAGCCTTGGGACATGACAGACTTGTTCAGGGGAGAGCCCAACTTCATGGCAGAGCCTCTCAGAATCAGTTTGGAAGGAGTGCTGTTGACTTGAAGTTTGTTGTAAGTTTTCAAGAAGGAGTTTTCACACCACTCGAGGGCGAAATTCAAATCGTTGAAGAGCTGGATTTCAAGATCACAGGCGGTATCCCATAATCCCGCATCGCGCAAAGCGTTGATTGTTTCGCTGTCCTCCTCCACTGAAGCAATGATCAACTGAGTGGCAAAGTCATTGGCCAAATTCAAGATTCTCCTGAATCCTTCTGCGGCAGAGAAATCAATAGAGAAGACGCCCTTCATGTCGATGATCAAGTACTTGATTGGGTTCTTGCGGAACCTGGTTTTCTCAAAGATGTCTCTGATGGACTGCTCAACACCGCCAATAGAGCCAAAGAAGACGCTTCCTTGTAATTTGATGACACAGATCTGGTTTCCCACATCTTTTAAGAATTCTTGTTGCTTGGGGTGTCTGAGAACCGTTGAACGGGCAACCACACCGGTGTAAATATCCTGAACCACCGGTCTTCTTGCTGCCTGAACAACAAACGACAAACAAGCCAATAGAATACCGGCCAAAACACCATAAACAAAGTCCCATGCGCCCATGACCAACACAATGATGATGATGGTGGTGTATTCGATTCTGCGCAATTTCCCCCACGTATCGTATATGGCCTCCTTAAGCAACTCATAACCCAACAAGTAGATGAGTGAGCCAACAACACACACGGGAATGTATCCAATGACAACAGGACCGGTGATCATCACACCCGCGGTAGCTGCTGCCAACATGACACCGGCCAAACGGTCATCTGCGCCGGCTCTAATGAATAACACCGAGTTTGTATAGACCAAATAGTTTTGGATGGAGCCCACGAAACCAGAGATGGCGTTGGAATATCCGTGTGCAACCAACTCACGGTCAACATCAAACTGGTCCATGCCAATACTCACGGCAAGCGCAGGCACATTGATGGGCACGTGTAAAATACCAAAAAAAGTAAGCGCAAGCATGGAAGGGAATTCCTTGGCAATGGCAAGCCAGTCCACTAGATTGAAGCGGAAAAGCTGGTAGTGAGAATACCACGGCTCTTTGCTTTGCACTGCGGGGAACACCCAGCCGTAATCACGGGCCAATTGCAAGTTCCAGGGGCCCACCAAGGCCACGATCACGTGGAAGGCCACGAATACTCCAATGAAGAAGACCGGCACCAACAATGAGTGGTGGATTTTCTGGTGCAAGAGAATCAACACCACCGTGAGAAGAAGGGGCATTGTCCATTGCAACAAGGTCAAATAGTCGCCAAACAAGTACTTGAAGGTAGGGATGTTATAGAGGAGACCTCCTTCAAGACGCGAGGAGACCTCGATACCAGTGACAACCAAAAAATAGCCCACGCCTCCAATACATCCCACCAAAATGTGTCTGGGGAAAAAGCCCACGAGCGAGCCCAACTTCAATTTTCCCAAAAGAAAGAAGATGACTCCGGTGACAATCGACGAAAATGCGTACGTGACAATGACAGTGGCAAGAATGGCCTCGTCCAGCTTGCCGGCCATGTTGGCGGCTATACTGAGGGCCATAGAATGGAAAAAGGGGGTGACCTCAATCATCTCGGAGCCAATTCCTGCTCTGAAGGCAGAAAAGCCAAGTGAGTACACCAACTGGGAGACTACGGTGGAGATATAGAACATGGACAAGCCGGTGGGGGCCATTTGGGAGAAAACCGCCTCTCCGATGGGGAACATGATCATTCCGTAGGACAAGCCGTCGAGAACATTAAGCAAGGTACCTAAAAACACCGCAGGCATATAGCTGACAGCCCTGAGCACGACATTTTTTTGGGGTTCATCGGGATTAGTGGGGTGAGCAACATGCCCTTCAGTTTGCATGGTATGCGAGGGCAAATTGGGGCCCGGGCCAATGGCTGCTTCTAGGTCTTGAGCATGTGCATGAGCATGGGCATGGGTAGTGACATGGCCGTGTTTATCATGGCGCAGAGTGGACGCATAGAAGTTTTTCGAGGGGTCCATCAAAGGCGTCATGCTGGAAGTATCGGAATACGCTGGCTTTGAGTATTCGGTGGTTTGGCCATAGCTCCCCGAGTCTATGGGAATGGGCGGGTGCTCCAGAGTGTACTCTTCCGAAGCAAAGTCCTCCTCCTCGGGGACAGAATCGCCGTCGGTGACTCCGATATTGGCCAAATCGGCGGTTTCTTTATGGACCTCGATTCCTGATAAAACAATGGGCGAGTTCAACGACATCGATGGCCGGTGCGACATCGACACGTACGAGCGGCCCCCAAAGTCGAAGTTATCGTAGGAGGTGTTTTCCTGTTTCGACATACTTCGAGTTGGAAAGAGTGGTGGGGGGGATTTTTAATCGTTTTTTTTTTTTTTTGGGCTATCTCGTATGTAAGAGTCGGATACTCGATGACTGCGAAAGTATGCACAAGCAATCATGGGGCTGAGGAAGGGCAGGGCAGGGCAGGGAGGGCAGGGAGGGAGGGCAAGGAGAAAGTGTTGACATCTTTTGGGTATATATATAATTAATTTAATATTTCAAATTTTGAAACATCGAACGATTACTAGATGTTAGATCTTAGATGTTAGTTTTGATTTTGTCTGCTTCGTTTTCTTTCTTCAAGTTATTGGTGGTTTACGATGGTGCATACCAAATCCGGCGCGAACAACAAATCCGGCACCAGAAAATACTTTGCGAAGAACTTTGATAAGTTTAGCCGGGTTGCCGTTGTGCGTATTGGGGACATCTCCATGCAAATGAACAGTTTCACTTTCACAGTTTCAGTTTCAGTTTCACATGTATAGCATAGATGGTGATAGAATAAGAAGTTTTTAGGAGGTTGTGATTTTGATGACGCGCTAACAAGGACAAGAAGAGAATAAAAAGAATAAAAAGTATATCAATGAATACGAATAAGATGCCGGACAATGGACTGTTGGAACAATGGGCGATTTCCCAGATTTGTTCTGTCGCACTGTACTGAATAAAACGGAAGCATGGGCGCGGGATAATTGCACTTGCAGGCAGTGGCGGTGTATTTGGTATTTTGTTGATATCGCGGCGATAAGGCGTGGTCACGTGCAAAGAAGCAGTGGGAATGTAATTGAAAGCGTGTTGGCCTGGTGGGATTTATTTATGGTGTGGTTGAAGAAGGAAAGAGGGGCGACGAAGAACAACCGAAAAAAGAAGATTTTCTGGGAAAGTGGATGTTTTTTTTTGGTGCTTTTGGGGCTTACGCCAAAACACCAGTCCTGTATGGGCAACATAGATACCAGGCACAAGGCTCGCGTTCTGATGCTGTTAGGGGACTGGGATAAAAAGCCGCAGGCCAAGTTCGGGAATTCTAGATAACGCGAGTTTGTTTGACCATTGAGGTTATAGCGATTTTCTTTCAAGACGATCTATAAAGGACGATGGGTGAAATTTCAGATAAAATGACGTAAAAAAAAAAATGGTTTGGGATGGTTTGGGGATTTCTTTTCTGGGGATTTCTTGACGTGGTTAATATCTCTTGGCCATGGCCCACTGTCATACTCTAGGTTGTGAAGTCGGGGTCTCTATGCGGAAATCCATTTGAAGCTAGTCAAAAAATCTTGAGAATTTGAAAGCTCCAAATAAAGGGACGACGAAATAATAAAGTGGAATTTATTTCATGTTTGCCATGGGTTTTGTCAATGTGACGATCCAAATATAAACATGGCGAAAACGTGCCCCAACAGCACGTGGCAACACGTACTTCGTATTGGGCCCTGGAGAAAACGTCAACTTTTTCTTGTATGAGTATATTTTTTCAAGGACGACCGATCACCGACAATTAGATTTTTAATGGGTATTGTATTTTTTACACGACTCAGGATCTTTTCTTGTCTGGGTAATTCTGCCCCGTGTCAAATAGACAACATGATACGTATTATCTTGATTACCATTTTGCACAGTGTGACTTGGTGAATTCTGCAACCATATGAGGAAGAATTTCTCTAATTGTAACATCATCCAGATTTAATTTGTATATGACTTTTTCAGGTCAGTATTACAGAGTATACCGTGACTATAGCCCCCTTGTAATGAGCAATTTAATTGCGGTTTTTCACAACCCTAAAGTGATTTTGGGAATTCATCAGAATCCCATTGCTGGCTATAGCACCAGAGGAAAAGAAATTAACCTGTTATTCCGGTAAGATTTAAAGCACGCACATACCATTGGAAAAACTGGAAGGTTTTTGGAAAATGAAAAAAGTTTTAAGGAAATGAAAGTCCAAAGAGGAATAAATTGTTCACTGCTCCAAGCTGTCCTTCCACAGTATCCATGGCCACTGGCTCCTCCATTTGTTACTTTAAATATGGGTAACTTACTCCATGCTATAAGAGCTTGGCAAATAGTACACTCTTTTAAAAAGGACAAAAATCCCGCAGACCATGAAATCGAATATCTATAGACCCCGTGGTTCTGCAAAGACAACCAGCCAATTCAAGCTCAATATCTGTTCTGAAAATAATACATAGTTGCCGAAATTATTAGGAAAACATTCCACGGGCTTCTAATCATTTTTTTTATCACATGTAAAATATACTCACCAAGCAATCCATATTTTTGCTCCGTTTGAATGGCCTTTCTTAGTATATTTAATTCCCCTTGCGTTTCTGTTTCTCTGTATACCCATGGCGTCTTTAAAACGCGTAGGCCCCATAATATTACATCTTCTATGTCACTGTCTGGAGGGACCGTGTGCAAATGATACAGGTTTAGAGAAGGAGATAAAGAGGAACAAGGCCCAAAAATAAAAACAAACAAACAAAAAAGCAAAAGCAAAAAACAAAAGCAACGTAAAATAAAAATAAAAAACATAAAAAAACATAAAAACATCAAAAAAACCTAAAGAACATCCCTCCTACCCCCTTCAATCTTGACAATCTCGACATGATGGCCGGACGGCACCGCGAAACTGGAAAATCACGCAACTGCAGCGGCCCCACGCGCTCCCCCAATATTAACCCGAACAAATGCGACGATCTTTTTCTCTTGGGCCAAATCCGGGGATTATTTTTTCTGCTTTTCTTGTATTTGAATCTAGACTTTTCCTTTTTCTTTGTGAAATTTCTCCATTTATTCCAATTTTCTGCTTTTACCGTTTCTTCAATTTCCCACCACCCCCTCCCTTTTTATTTTGTCTCCCCTTAGTCCTGATTCACTGCACGTGTTCCACCAAGTGTTCCCTGCACATCTGTCTGGTTACTGATACTGCAATCGATCACAGGCACTTCCTATCTTCTCAGCCCAAATTAATTGATAACAGAAAACACCCAACAGTGCAAGAAACTTGTAACGGGAATAACCAAGGAACAACAAACTAAACAGAAACACAAACGTAAAAACAAAAAAGAAGCACAAAAGCAAAAATAAAAGCAAAAACAAAAACAAAAAGAAGCACAACGGCAAAAATAAAAAAAAATTTCACCCCACATTTTTCTGGTCCTGGCCTAAGTAGCTGCCTCGCACCTCAATATACATCCAAACTGCCAACACCATGTCTCTGGAAATAAGCCCCTTGTTACCCCCGCCAGCCGAAAATGACCCAGAAGAACCCCCTTTGTGCCTAGATGACGCGTGCTCGAAATTCACCCTAGAACTGCGTGCACTCAGACGCTTTTGCCGCCGACGGTTCTGGTGGCTCTGTGTGCTTGGAGTTTTGGCCTTCATCACGCTCCAGCTTTCGTTTTTGCCCCGCACTTCCCCCAGCAGGGATTTCCGTCGCTGGCACAGCTTAAGGTTCACGCGTACCGACGTCAAGCGCGTGTTTTTGGTACAGCTGGAGATTGGTGTGCCGGGCGTTGATGGCAAATCCGTAGAACAGAACTTACGCGAATGGCTCAAGAGTTTAGGTGCTGCTAGGGGCAAAGCCGCCCCGATTGTTGCCTCGGGAACGCCGCAGGCCTCTGCGTTGGCTACGTTTGTTGAAAGTCTGATGCGCTCGTTGCGGTTTTCCACCTCCGCCCACACATACGCCATCCTGGAAAAAGCCCGGGTGCCGATTTCCCTGAGCCTTCAATTAGTGGACTCACACTCTTCCCGCGTGCTCTACACGGCCCCGGTAACAGAGCCAGACACGAATACTCCCTCGTATTACTTGTTTGGTAAAAACGGCTCGGTTAGAGCCAGCTACGTATTCTGTCATTCCGGGACCCCCGAAGATTTCCATCTTCTCCATCAAAACGCGGTTCTGCTCCGTGACAAGATTGCCATTTTATCGCATCCTCTCCTGTCCGAGTACGCCTTACACGATAAGATCAAGCTTGCCGAAAAGGCCGGGTGCGCGGGCGTAGTGGTTTACGGAGATAAGGATGCCGATGTGGCCATTTCTAGAAACTATAAGCCTGGGTTTCCCACAACCCCAGAATTCCGCTTACCCGTGAGTTATAATGCCATCATTCCAATCTTGAATACACTTGGGCCATCCCCTGCCGAGTTCCCCAATTGGAGCTATGGCCCGAATAACACCGACGCCTCGCTAGAGCTTGTTTTGGCCACCGAGTTTTCGGAGACACCGCTACACGCCACAAACATTGTGGCCACAATCGACGGTGTTCTTCATGATGGTGAAATTGTCATTGGGTCTGCACGCGATGTGCTCACTTCATCAAACCCAATGAGCGGGCATGCAATCATGTTGGAAGTCATGAGAAGACTAAGTCATTTGCGAAGCATGGGATGGAAACCATTAAGACGTATCAGGTTCGTCTCATGGGACGCTTCTCGCAGTGGTGCGTTGGGTTCTTTAGAGATGGTCAAAGATCGAGACGTGTTCCGGAAAAACTTGCCCATTCTTGCATATATTAACTTGGACGAGGACGCAGTCACCGGTAGCCATTTCTCCGCAGCTTCGAGTCCTTTGTTCAACCACTTGTTGAGAAATACCGCCGACCAGATTCCTTTTCCCAAGGGCTCGCATTACTACAAGCGTCTACATAAAGACTTCACGGAGAAGTTTGCAAGAAACGACAGCACAACCGAAGAATACTATGACGACAATGGCCACAATGACGACAACGAAGTATCGTTGCTTCAGTATTGGTTCAAACAAGACCTGGGCTTCATCAATAATAAGTTGGGCTATACTTTTGCTGCGAAGGATTCGGCGACATTCCAGCTCCAAATGGATACACCCGTGATAAATCTAGGGTTTAAACCAAGTGCCAAATTCAACGATACGTTGTACGTTCCAGAATCAGAATCATACTCGACAAAATGGGTAACCGAAGAGGTAGATCCTAACCTTGATTTACATGCTCTGTTGGTGAGGCTCTTGGGTCTTTTGGTGCTTTCGCTTGGTGAGCATGAAGTTGTGGATAGCAGGTTCCATCCATACGTGCGGAAAGCGCGGGAATTCTTGGAGGAAGTCAAGGAAACAAATAAGGGTCTTGTTGATGCTTGGTCTAATGCAACCCTTTCTTTCGATTTCTTGAAGAAATCATCTTTGTATTACGATATACAAGAAGAAAAGAATACAGTGGAAGGACCTGTGCTGTTTAATGATGTTTTGTACCAGTTTGACCGTCTTTTGAATCAAACGGAGAAGCAGGCTCATATTTTCGACAAATACAACCAGGAGGTTGAAGACTTGTGGAAGACGGATTATCCGTGGTACAAGATGATTCGTAAGATACACATCTATGCCAAATTCAAGGTGACCAATTATAAGTTGCTACGGTTGGAAAAGGAGTTGGGCCAGCAGGTTGAGTGGCTCGATGACCAGAAGGACGAGGTTGAGGAGGGTGAACATTTCCACCATTTCATGTATGACATCCCACAGGGAATTCACAGCATTCTTAAAAACGAAAAAAGAGGGGCGTTTGCTGCTTTCTATGAAGCTTTTGATTCTCACTCAGTGGAGCAAGTCGTCAAGTTGGCTGCAGCGAAATATGAAAGGCTCAAGGCAGTTTACAGGCGCATCAATTAAGGTGATACGCTTGTTCTAATTGGATGGGATCAAATGACGCCGAAGTAATGTGGGTAGCAAGGGAAAAGGGATACAAAATAAAGAAGAAAACAAGAAGTGAAGGAAACTCGAAGTATCCTTACAGAGAAACATGTGTCGGGTGTCGGCTGCAATGTCAGTGTAGAGAAATAAACGATGTCCAGTTCGAACCGGTTTCAGTTACTAAAATATCAACTCTTGTGGAGTTCTTGTCGCCGTGTTTCAACCGAGAGGATTATATGGAAGCTTACCATCGCTTGAAAATACATCTTATGGCATCTTATGTTTTTTCCAAAGAGACACCTCCCGACTCCCGAAGAACCGTCAAGACCTCGTCTTTTATTTCTCAAGTGAAACCTGTAATTTGTCAAATGCTTTGTAAGCTTGTATGGCATGGGGAACAACAGGTGTGTATCCTCTCTATAACGATATGCAAATGAAGCCTGTATTCTTTTCATTTTTCATATGTGGATGGGTGTCTTTATGTGCTTAATGGTACTTGGTCAATGCGACATTTTTACTTCATATTCATGGCAAAGACTGTCTTTTGGGAGTTTTCAATCGCTCTTTTTCTTCTCACAGGGAAGTTCATCAGGCCTCAGTAATGCAACTATGCTCTTACCCATTAATCATTGGGACAACCTTCCACAAATGAAAACTCGAACATGAGTCCACTTATTTTATGATTTAGCCTTTGTTGACCTCGTAAAGAAGTGTCTGATTTTTTCAGGATAATGGGTTGAAAAAAAGTTTGCTTGGGGTTCTCTCAACCAATGAATTCCCATGTTTTCCTTAGTATAAGGTAATCTTCACCATCGCCAGTATTCCAACACATTAAGTCCAGTTATGTTCAATATAGTATTTCCGTAGAAAGCACGAGCTTCATTTCAACAGCAAAAAGACCATGGAGCCCAGTTAGAATTCTTGGGGCTAGTGTCTCCTTGGAGAGGACATGTATGAGGTAGAGATGTTAGTAATACGATCATGGCAGTAATAATTTCTTGAATACACCACCGGCTAAGTGGAAATACAATACATGATATGACAGAGAAGCAGAGATTAGTATGAAAGAGTCAAAGGTTTTAAGATTGTGGTTTTGTTTCCCAGAAACACTTCTTTTGGATCCCCAAAGTGAGATATTTTTATTCCCGGGAAATGAATATCGACCGAGTTTCCATCTATATAACCAGAAAATTGCTCGGTTTTCGATCAAGCGTGGCTGGCCCTCTTTATCGGGTAAGAGACAGGAAAAATTATAAAACCCAGACATGTTTAAAGTTCAGGCTTGAAAAGCTCGTTAAACCTAATCACCAATATAGACAACCATGCCAGTCATGGCCTAGGCTACACCGTCCCTAATACACAACCAAAGGATGGTCTTTTAGCAGCCTCGTATGAACAGGGGACTTGGGGTCCCATTATCCGTTTTTGGCCATACAGAGTTACACATATTTATACACTTTTATACACTTTATACACTTATTTATTTATACGCCTTAATAGACGTTTATGGCAATAGAAAGCTTCTGAGCTAATTGGATGTGGGAGTAATCAATCAAAGGCCTCACGTGATAGTACTAGTAACAATATCATCCTCTCTTACATCCCCCAACCACTATTAACTCATCGCAGCGCCCCGCCTTTTTTACAGTTTTTGTCTCCAGAAATCCCCGCTCGTCCTGTAAAACCCTTTCATTCCTTAATTGAAACTTGCACAGCCATGTCCTCCACGCACATCAATACAATAGCGAGCCTCGCTCAGCATTTGATGGAGTGATACGACAAAAAAGGGCCACCAGCAAAAGACAAGATAAACCAAGGATTCAAATAATTCGACAGCAAATACAATATTATGAATCATCAGTTTTCATCATCATAGCATATTCGCAGACTTTCCCAGAGATCATAACCACCTCCATCTTCACAGTGCGACATGTAGTAAGAAAATGCGACGAGTGGATTTTCAGATAGATTTTCGTACATTTCACAGTTTACAGATTTCAGTTTGCAGACTTCACACTTCACAGAATTCACACTTCACCTCACGATGTTTGACATGGCTCGATATTTCTCGATCCAAATCTTCTTCATCATTCTTCGAGAAACTTTGGAAACCGCAATCATCATCTCGGTTCTCCTCTCTTTCATCAAGAAAAAGGACCCCGAGGATGATTCGGCAAGCTCCACCCACATTCGTAAGGTCAACCAGGGACTTCGGCTCCAGGTGTGGCTCGGGGCCATCTTGGGCTTGCTCATTTGCTTTGCGATTGGCTTGGTGTTTGTACTCTGCTTCTACTTCATCGAGACGGATTTATGGTCGTATACGGAACGTCTTTGGGAAGGCCTCTTCTGCCTTTTGTCCAGTATAATCATCACCGTGATGGGCGTGGGGCTTTTGCGTATCAACAAGGTGATGAAAATCAAGTGGTGGATCAAGTTGGGCGACGCCTACCAGAACGACCAGCCCCAACAGAAGACTTTGGCCACCGGACTAGGACCTGATTCCGGAACCGGGCCCCAAGAAACCGAGGATGGTTCGACGTCTGCGCTTCTTGGCGCTCAGGCGGGCGGGAAAAGCCCCGCCAAAGAAAAATTCACCAAAAAGTACTTTTTGGCTATTCTCCCCTTCGTCACCACGTTGCGTGAGGGCTTAGAGGCGGTGGTGTTCATCGGCGGCATTGGAATGTCGCAGCCGCTTTCTTCCTTGCCGTTGGCCGTGCTTGCCGGTGTGCTTTTGGGCTCGGGCATTGGAATCTCCCTCTATAAAGGCGGAAACAAGTTATCCTTACAGTATTTCTTGATTTGCTCCACGTGTTTTCTCTATGTCGTCAGTGCAGGTCTCATGAGC